>OMNN01006043.1:5943-26311 GCA_900302755.1 Chromis chromis
CCCACACACCCACACACCCACACACACACACACACACACACACACACACACACACACACACACACACACACACACACACACACACACACAAACCAACATACACACACACCCACACAGACTCTACATTTCTCCACAATTATGAATAATTGTGACCGTTGAAATTTGCGTGAGCCTGGAATCCCCTGGTTCTCCTCACCGCTCGAGGGGGCAGTCACCTCTGCGGCATTGGTTTCAAGTGTGTGTGCATGTTCCCGCCTGTGCACACACATTTCACACGTTCAATGAAAGGGCAACATTCAGGAAGTAGCACCGCTTTGAAGACAGCAATTCATGTTTCCAAGCGTGGAGCACTTATTGGAGGTCAGACTGAGGGTCTATTAGGACTCTCATATTCATTACGGAGGGTGAGAGGCGAGAGATCCAGGGAACAGCAATACCCCCTAGTTACCATAACCTCTGGACTCAGGATGTTTTTCTGTTGGTTTTTGCTTGTTAACTCCTAAGGCCTTGAAAGAGGACTCGGTGATTACAGGCTACAGTTTTTGGGTTATGTTGGGGAAGTTCCTCCTTTGCTCAGCTAGAGGCCAAATTGGTGTTCAGGAGAAGCCATTACTTTAAATATTCATCACTGCGGTATGTTTTCAGGTTGCGATTTCTGTATAAAACCAATAATAGAGAGTGGTTAGGTATTTTAGAAACAAAAGAGAGCCCAAGGCTGAGAACATTTGAAAGACGGTGGTGAAAATCATAGTGATGATTATGATGATTATTGTCCAGACATGGAGGGGAAAGGCAATTTCAATTCACTGCCTGAGGATTAATGCCAGTGAGTATTTCCTCAGTGTGGTTTGTGTGATTGTGAATGCTTTAAGTCTGCTCTAATGCACCATTACCGTGCAGTAAAATATAGCTTTTTTGTCTCTGTTACATGCTAGAGAACATGCCAAAACATACAACGCTCAATCTCTCACGGCCACAGAAACTAAAGTACATTCAGCACATCAAACGCGCACACACCTCCTGAGCCCCGTTAGGGACGATATTCTACACCACAGGCCAAAGCGCATATCCTCGTTGATGCAGTATCGCCTCGAAACCCTTGTCATGCACACTACCTGGACTTGTGTGTGTTAAGCAGACACGTCAGTTTAGACTAAGGTGATCGGCCTGCTCCGGCTCGGCTCGGGCCCCGTGGGGGTATCCCAGTGTCCCGCTGTCCCGGTGTGGGAAAGCAGAGTGTTGGATGGGGTATCCCGTAGCGCCTGCCTGGCTCCTGGGCAGCAGACAGCTAAATCAGTCACAGATTGGATTATGAACAGCGAGTTATGAATACATCTTTCTTAGATTGCACACACAGGAAAACACAAGCAGTTGTGAATGTGCCGAGGCCATTTATTACGACTCCTATTACCATGTAGACATAACATGCACACCAGCACCCAGATTTAGACCCAGTAAAAGCCCTTTCTTGGTGCTTTAACTATTTTTTATTTTATTTTAGTGTTTGCCCTTCTTTCACTCCCTCTCCTCGCAAATTTCCTCACCCACTTTCTGCTTCTCCCTCTCTCCCCCTTTCTCCTTCTTCCCCCTCTCTTTTTCTGCTTTCTTCTCAACCCTCGGGTCATAGACTCAGTTTCAAAGTGTTGATCCTCATCTGAAATCTATTGCAATCAGTGCAGTGCTGGACATAAAATACAGGCCCGTGAGATCCGATCCGTGTGTGTGTGCATGCCTGTTTGTGTTCAGATGGCTTTTTGTTACAGTTTCAGTCCAAAATAATCAATGAAACACCTGGTAGAGCGGTTGTGAAACATGTAAGATGATGCTTCTTTTTTTTTTTTTTCACATTCGTGTGCTCTGTGTTGTTGTGTTTATCGAATAAACTACACTGTCCTATAATGTATTACAGTATTCTGTACAAGAAAAGATGCTGTGTTAGAGGAAACAACAATACAATCCGAAATAGCAGCAATAATATTATGCCTTCATTTCTAAAGAGTTTCATTTTTTGAAATTATTTTACCCTATGTGTGCCTCAATCTTGCAAATACATTTATACAGATTTGTGCAGGAGAAACACGTTTGTCCACGGAGATAGCAATGACTTATTATCAAGTGTATTAGGCACTCCTAGCTAGAACCATTTTATCAATACAACAACACAGCATTGTTCCCTCATTGATTGAATGGGGTGGTCTAAAAATTACAGACACCTGACAGTATGACACTATAAAATTTGACAGCACAATACACGACAACCTCCATAGTACCCCAAGTTTTAACAGTTTTAACATAACCTGCATTATTTTTTAGCACGTACCTGTAATAAACTAGCAACTAAATGTATATCTGTACAAGCTTAAACAAGCCATTGCAATAATTTTGCAGTTTGTGTCATTTGTGTAAATAATGAACACGTTTTTATGTTTAATGTCTTTTTGTTGCATATAGTGAGCTACACCACAGCCATACTAAGCAGCTAAACACAAACTACATTTGCATCTCTTTAAATGTCTTATAGGAGATTTCATCACATTCACAAAAAAATAAAAAACTTGTTTCAATTAATTTATTTGCAAGTCTTCCAAAATTGTAAATAGAAATTTAACAACATAACCAGAAAATAAAGGAAAACAATACTGCAGCTTTGAATGTGGAATGTTGCTCAAAAACCTTCCCAAAATTCAAGAGGTTTAAAAGTTAAAATGAAAGAGCCATTGTTGGGGGGGATTATTTCTCAGCGGGGCCATTTCGACTGTCATCAACTCTCGGTAAGAAGTTTTTCAGTCATTATTTGGATTATAGTAATTTATACATATATTGTGTGTTTGTGTTTAGTGTGTTTAAATGTGGCTTGGGCAGATATGTATGGCTTTACTTGTGTGTGTGCTCCTCGTCTGCGGGGTTTCTGATCCCTCATGCGAGGTTTTGAGTATCCGTCCTGATCACCAGGAGCTGATAAGATGAGTGTAGTTGTTGTCTTTCATCACCCTGGATGAAACATTCCTTTCTAATAGTTTGGATCAGCCTCACAGGCTGTTAACACAGGTAAGATGAAGACGCAGAGCAATGTTACCTCTGTGTTCACTGGCTGAAAGTTCATATAGTAAATATTTTTGTGTGTGGATTCAAACTCTGTGTATTTTTTACAAAAAAGGAAAAAAAGTAACCTCATAAAATGTTTTTATGCATGTTGTATGAGCAATAGTACTCATTTTCTTTAATTACAGAGGTAGAACATTCTCTTCAAGTGAACGTTTTGCATAAAGCATAACACATTTATCACCCAGCATGCACTCCTTGCAATACATACTCCTTTATTAGTCCCTGATTCCTCGTCAGAAAAGTAATATTGAGCCCAAAGCATGACACTTATGTTCAACATCAGCTGTCTTGTGTTTCTAACAGCACAGACCGGACCTCTTTGTAATCTTTGTCCGTGGCCACTCGGCTCGTGTGCCAGCCAAGTTGGGAGAAAGCCGAAGCAGTTCTCTACATTGTTAACAACATTTAATCAAAGCTCAATCAAAATAGCTACCTTTTTTTACCCCCGTCCCTAGCCGGAGGTAAAGTATGTCTGTCGGGGGGCGTCTCATCTCCGTCTGCTGACAGACAACCAAAGAGAGGGCTCTGTATGTTCTTATCTTCATCTAACCCTCCTGTCAAATCAACCTACACATAAAAGAGGGACAAGAAACACCCCCTAAACTAAACTGTGCAATACTTTGTAGGCTGTAGGAACTGAATAATAATGACAATAATAACCTCATTTTAAATCTGAGGTTTTGCATGTTTTACAGAAGAATATCTGGCTTTTTTAGAAAATTTCAGCGAGTTCTTTTGACAACCAGTTTTTAGGGTTTTTATTTCCAGCTAATTCACTCGAGCACAAACAATAAATGCGACGGGCTTCACCGCAGATAGTGTTACCCATATGGGAACGGTTAGACTTACAGCTCGAGTTCCCAGCCCATATGCTGACCACTTCAAGTATCAATCACTGCATCTAAATGACTTAAAAGAACCATATTGATTACCAATACAGGATCATAAATCAAGACGTGGGGCGCACACTTTTTATCTCACACATACACAGACCTCACTAGATCATAACCATAAATCTCTAGGACGCAGAACAGGGAGATGCAGATGAAGTCAGCCTGTCTGTAACTTGATAGACGATTAGAGACGGAGAGAATCACAGTAGAAATGTGCGATGAATAAAGCTGAATGATGGAACAGTGCACAGGGAAAAGTTATTTCGGTTTGTTGCAATTAAAACAAAGCCTGTTTGCCCACAACAGTCCCACATCAAGTGTATGTTTTCATTTTTATCCAGTGTACAAAGCGATGGGTTTGTCTCCTCTGTGCATTCCCACTCTGTAATGGGACACATGTTCCTCTGCTGCTTCGCCAGAGGGCATACATGGAAACTCTGCAGCAATAAGAGCATTTCATCCTCGAAATGTGTTTTATTCGCTTATTTATTTATCTCTACAACACCCTTGCAATATTGATTGGATCAAGAAGATGCCGCAGCATTTTGTTTTAAAAGCTTTTTTAGAGATCCGAAGAGGAAGAAATGCCTCTTTGATTGCTTCAGGTGAAATTCAGAATGTATTTAAGATGGCAATGCATTTAGTTTTTCTTTTTTTTCTTTTTTCTTCTCATGCCATGTTTACTATTTATGTTGGTTTTGTGCTTTGCGTGTGTTTTTTAGCTTAAATTTCTTCCTTTCGCCCCGTTTTTTTCTCGCCCTCTGGTGTATTGTGTAAGTACAGGCAGCCCACTTCTGAAACAACAAACACGACAAGCTCCGTGCAATAAAAGTATCCCATCTAATATTTATCAATAGAACTCTACCTAGACTTGGTGAATTGAGTTGTGTTCCGCCACTCAATTTAGTGTGAAGATGGAGAGAGTGCTGCATGCTGATGATATTTTTAGGCAGTCAGACTTGTTCAGTGTCCTCACTGGAAAATGGAAAAGTAAAGCAGAGATTTTACTTGTTCTCTTGGGGTTGACTTTCTAAAAGAGAGTTATTTACAAACCACACCAAATGATAAAGCTGGTGTTATTCTATTTTTTTTTTATTGTCCACAAATCCCACAATATGATCAAAACCAACAATGCAGTTATTTTATCTTTTAATAGTTTACAACTATCTTTGTGTCATTCTCCCTTAAGCCCACTTGCTCCTAAGGGTGGAATTTTTAAGAACTGATCACAAATATAAAGTTAAATATGTGTATTTTTGTTGTTGTTAAAAAAAACTAAGTAATTTCATTTACAATTTGGGCTCTGTATTTTAGTTTTTTAGCAAATGTTACTTGGACAGGAGTAATGCATTTGTTCAGCCCCTATTTTGAGCCCTGGAATAATACACACTTGGTACTGTATATGGGATTGATTTGAGTGATCATATTTAATGTAACAAAGGAATATGTCATGTTTGTAAGTGAGGTTATGGCACAGAGGAGTAAATGGTAACTCAGCCATTTTCTGCTTTTGGTTCACTAGTTTTGAGTTTGTCATGCAAATTTGTTGACAAAAGGATTTTTTTAAAGTGGTCAGTCAGACAAAATGTCAAGTCACCACTTATCTTAACAATCAAAAAGAGAGAGAATTATGCTTTTTCTTGCACAAAAACCATCTTTGGCAGAGCATAAATATATGCAGCTTAATATGGGTCCAAGACTTTCTAAAATTGCACACTTTACTGAGATTTTGATGTAAAAACATTAATCTAGTCCTTTAACCAGCCTCCTCATTTTAGATAATCACCCTATCTGTGCTATAATAACTCAGAATGTAATTAATTATTGTTTGACGACCTTTCTATCTTCGTCTACATCTCTGTGGGACCTGTTTTTATTTTCTACTCTTATGAATTTACACCAATGAGCCAAATTATTTGACCATTCACAGAAGAAGCGAGTAATGTTGATTATCTCACAACAGCCTCATGCCAAAGTCTGGGATACATTAGCCATAAATGAACAGTTGGATGATCAAGTGTAAGACCTAAGCAAGTTTGACAAATCAGTAGGGTCTAATGACTTTTGGAGCATTTCAGAAATTGCAAGGCTTGTGGGGTGTTAACAACCTACTAACTGTGGCCTGAAGAGGGACAAATCAGCTACTGGGTGATGTTTGCAACACTACTCTGCATTACAACTTGTACATTTTACAAGATCTGCTGCTAATGTCTTGGTGCCAGATACCACAAGATGCCATTAGAGGTCTTGTAATGTCAGTACCTTGGCAGGAGCTGTTTTAGCGGCACGAGAAGGACCAAAAGCCTGTTAGGCAGGAGTGGTCACAATGTTTTGGCTCATCACGGTATTTCCTCAATCTAAAATGCACCTTTGTCTGACAAGTCTATCTTGTTGGCACTCACTCTGGGTAATAGTTACTCACTCAATCCTCGCCCTGTCAGTGGGGATGAGAGGATTTGGCGGCACTTTTCTTCAGGCGAACAGCGCCAGTCTCATTAAATTTACATGAAGTTAAAATACACACACACACACGCTCTCACATACATAGCATGGCGTTTGTAGAGCTCACAATTGTGCGTTTGTATTTGCATTCTTGTTTTTGTTTCATGCAACAGCAAATATCATTCTCTATAAAATTCACGAAGCTCTAATATCACTGTCTTCACCATAATGTAACCTCGTGAGAGTGGAGAGTATTTCCAAGTTACAGACTGAGTGTATTAAACTTAGTAACTCTTACCAACACTGTGCCCGTTTTTCTTGTACCTTTCTTTCAGTTTTCCTCCATCTGGTCTCTTTTACAGTTGCTGTCAACCCCCCTCGCTGTTCCTTCTCTCTCTCTCTCTCTCTCTCTCTCTCTCTCTCTTTGGTTATACAGTCCAGGTCACTGCCAAACGGAGAATGAAAGAAACAAAAAAAAAAATTAGGCTTGAGTAGCTTTTTTTCCAACTGTAGCCAATAGTTTAGTGTATGTTGGTCATATTTTCCACCTTAGTTTTTCATGGTAGCATGTTGTTCGCATTAAACATAACTACAGCTAAGCCTAATGGAAATGCCATTAATTTTGCAGGTATTTGGTTACTGGACTTTTAACTAAGTTAAAATTTTCACCTGATGATTGGCCGAGATAGAAAGTTTGAGTATAAATCTTCAGGGGTACTTGAATTTCTCTCCAATATTTTATGCCATTCAATCAGATAGTTGTCAAGACATGTTACTTAAAACAAAAATATCAACCTGCTGCTAACGCTAAAGGAAAAATTAGGGGATCCCCAAAGTCAGCAGGCTTCATCCTCTGGGGACCACGACTGTCTGTACAAAATGCCACGGCAGTTCATGCACAGGTTCCAGAGATAATATAACATGAACCTAAGTTTTCTAGCAGCAGATCATCAGATCCCCAGAGCCATGCTGCTAACATGACTAAAATTGTGAGGTGTTGCAATCTTACATTGGTAAAAGAATAGCATGAAATTTTCATATGGTGCATAGCATTGAAACAACGCAAGCTAGATGAAGCATATGCCAGTAAAAAAATGCCATAAATTAGTAGGATTTGCTACTTGGTAGAGGAAAATTAGTTCATGTTTATTAGTGCATAAAGCTACCAGAAAAGCAGCTACATAACAAAAAAAACAACAGTGATACCAGTCAGAACTGACAAATGGCAGAGTTTATACAGTGATCAGCCACTTTCTGTTGTGCTACCACAATCCAGGCCTATATGCCCACCATGTTTCACCATCCCAATGAGCAGTAACTCAGACTTTGGCAGACATAATTGCAAAAATGTTGGTAAATAATGAGAACTTCTTGTACCTAATGTTATGTAAAGAGGTATGCTAAGTATAAACACCTACATTTGCCCGTAAACACATATAAAGGCTCACACAGATTACAGAGTGAGATAGTACGAAGACCTGTAGTCCATTCTGTGCTCCAATTTAAGCGTCTGATCTGAGCAGAGCAGACAAGCGAGAGCAGCGTGCCCTAGAGTCATGTAAAATGCAAAGGAATATACTACTCTATTAAAACCTCCTCATAGCACAGACAGGCTACACACCCGCACATTTTACACAGACTCACATACACATTCCTATGTTTGTATACACGAGTGCAATGCTCTTAAACTTATTGTTCCGTCTGCGGCAGAGTCCAGGCACCAGCACTCAGCAGTTCTTGCTTATGAATGGAATGCATTCGCACTAACTGCCTTTAGGTTCAAACGTAGTAGTAGAAAATATTAAAGCGACGTGCTTTATGACACAGTTGGTTAATCAGATGCGGGGCATTGTATGGTTGTTTAATTCCAATTACCATAAAGGCAAATCTGTTTCCTCGACCGACAAAGAATTGACCCAGATTTCAAAGCTGTGGTTTGTTAACCATCTTCCTGGCACCTCCTCGTCCCAACTTGTCACCTGGTATCTCTTCCACAACACTTTTGAGTGCACTCCTAAGTGTACTTAACTCTAGCAAGTCCACATGTTCTTGTTACATTATTTAACCCTCCCAACAGACTATCAACTTTTTATTCCGCCCACTGCCAGAAGTTGGTTCTTTCAAATATTCCCCAGCACTCATCTAAGCCCCCGAACCCCATACGAGACTTTAAAACACTTGAGTTTGAAACTGTCCCCCGAACACTGTACAAAATATTTACTTCCAGACGGGATTATTTTTCTGTCTGACAACAAACAGGCTTTATGCTTCTTAAGTAGCGGAAGTGCCGGCAGTAATGCAGCTCTGTAAAGGGAGATCTCAGATGACGCGTTCCTTTATCATTGTGGGAAGAGCTGGGAGACTCTTTTATGAGACATGCACGTTATTATTGATAGACAATCTCAGCGCTGCGGGGCAAAAGTAGTTAATGTCGACTTCGGTCTCTTGTTCATCTCTTTTCTGTCCATTTAATTGATGTGCAGTGTTGTGATGAACGTGGCATTTCAGTTGCATGGTGAGCTCAGAGGTTAACCAGGGTTGCTTCAGTGCTTTCTAGTGTTTCACAGATGAGTAGAGGCTTAATTAAAAGAGCTAATTTACACCAATTATGCATCATAAAAGCATGAATGTGCATATACAGTGCAAGATTTTAGAACGCCTTTAACTTATGTTGAAGCTATGTTTCAGACTCATCTTAACGTTCATTAAATGCATGGTTTTTCCTCATTAATCTACACAGAATACTACACAGTGACAATGCAGGTTTATTGGTGCTTAATTATTGAAAACCAAAGACTAAAATATGCCATTTACATCAGTATTTAAACCCTTTAGTCACCTTTTGCAGCAATAGCAGCCTTAAGTCTTTTTGGGAATCATCCTCCAAGCTCATCACACCTTTCTTTTAGGAGTCTCTCCCATTCTTCACATTACATCACATAAACCTCTACATGTATACAAACACAGTCACACAAAATATCTTGAGGCTGATCTCAGGTAACAATATAAAAGGGAAACTAAATCTCTGAGCTCTCCCAAGACCTCGCCGCGACTATTTTTGGACTCTGCGCTCATCTCAGCTCATCTCTTCCGATTCTCTTACAGTTCCCCCTCTCATGCTTCTCTAAAATGCTTGCTCACTCCGAGCCACTTGTTTATCAGTCTAATGTTTGTTCTTGTCAGGCACAATATGTTCTCTCTCTGCAGCAGTCTACTCAGTTATTCTTCATCTAGCCCCTGGGCTGTTCTTAGTCAGTGCGTGTCCCCAGACACCCCTCCACTGACCAATGGAGGGCTTTAACTATTTATGGCTGTTAGGTGTAGGCTTCATACAAGCAAATTAGGTAATGGAGGTGTATAGGCCACTTCAGGGGAAACCAAGTGTTATGGCATTTTGTAAATGCTGACTGGAGCGAGGGGGGTTTTGTGCTATCACACAGGAATTATGAAGTCATTTTAAATGCAGACGCATTTCTCTACAATATTATTACATCGTGAGTTGTGCAATTATACTCAGGTTAAGGTTTTCCCAGGAAATAAAGAACTGAAATCCTCCTGTAAGTATTCACTGAATGAATCTAGTGTGCAGCAGCACAAATACAACTTGCTTGGAAGCTTCCGGACCAAAAGGAATTTTCCTTTTTTTTTCATTTCTGTTCACTTGAGATGAGATTTCACACCATTAGCCCCCCACCCACCCGCCTCACACCACCCATGAACCATAAATATTTCAACCTCTCAATCTATATTCATTATAAAACACATGCCCAATGCAATATGTGGTTGTGAGGACACAGGGCTTTTATTTATTCATCTTATTTATTTATATTTCTTTCCTGAGGGCGAGACGTTGGGTTCTCTCCATCTGTGCTGATTGCCGGCTATTACAGAGCACTTAGAGCCTCCCCTGAACTGGCCAGAGGGGAACGCAAGCCTCGAGAGATCCGCTCACTTCAGGGCTAAGAGGTGTGTGTGTGTGTTGTGTGTTTTTGCGAGGAGGTAACATAAAGTGATTACAAAAGTGATAGTGAATATAAATATCTGGAAGGAAAGACAAAACTGCATGTAAATAAGAATTGAGTTGTTTCATATAGTATTTCCACTTGGTTCTCATCAGTTCCTGTGATGCTCAACAAATTAGTTTTCATTCTCATTAAATGTATACTAACTGTTTGAACTCCCATTATGTAGCTGTCTGAATCAATATACGTTTTTCTGGTAGTGTCTGAGTTACTTTATGGCAATTATAACCTTTAAGCAAAGCTTCATTATTCTTTAACTTTTTTATTCTTTGCACACACGTGCACACAGCCGTCATAGTCTTGTTTGGATAGCAAGAGTGCTCGCATGAGCTAACTTCTGTTTTCAATAATAGAGAAAGCAGGCTTATAGCTCTTGATTTTTGCTCAGTTGCTTCACATTCAACCTTATGTCTTTAGGAACTCAGGTTTTCAAGGCCAACTTCTCTCATGTAATGGGACATTGTCAAAAGCCTTGGTAAATGTTCAAATAAAACAAAAAACCTTAAGTGTTTTGCACTACTGAAGGCATACTGCTTCAGGTAGAGATGAGAAGATAAAATACCAACCAGGAAGTCAGTTTTGCAAGAATAAATTGGTGAATGTGAAGGTTTATCACATGCCAATAATGCATAGCAGTTTGGAGGATTTTCCAACTCTGGAAAGTTTTTCAGTCATTAAGCCATCATTTTATCTCAAGTTGAGGCAATTTTGCTTGCACATCTTTAGTTTGCTTTGGCAAAAGTTGAACCAAGTAATTTTTGTTGGTTGAATTACACTTTTTTTTTTGCCAGAGCTCTACAACATGTATTACAAAAATCTGCTGCCACCACCTAATGTTGCATAACTTAATCTAGCTGTTAATGTTAATAAATACTTTGGCAGCTCTTTATTTTTGCGAAATGTTATGGACTACACTCAAAACATGCCAGATGCAAGAAACACCATTTTCATTCCTATATCTGTGTGTAATGTAATAATTAGTACATGGTGCAGTCTCTTAGCGTGCTTTCTGTTGTAGCAATCCAGATACCATATTTGAGACCAAACTAGGAAATAGGGGTTGTACTGTAGGTGCAGCCAAATCGCCTGTAAAACACAAAAAATGAAGCAATAATATTTTAGCAAGTTATATTTTTTATTTATGAGTATTTCAACTAAACTGGTGTATAAACACAACTGTGCATTTACAATAGTTGTGTTTCTGTAGTCCAGAAAGCTCCATTTAAACACGCAACATCCCCATTAGCTCTGCTAATTACCTCCTACAAGTATTTATCCATGATTAGCAACAAAGTGGAGCTCCGGCATTGACAGTACAGTAATGTATCCAACATTCTCATTAACTAGAAGTGCCTGACTGAAGCACTTTTATGTTTCATTTCATACAGTACATTACCAGTTAATGTTGCAGTAGTTACTTTCCTAATTGTGTAATAACAACATAAATGAGATGTATATTTCAAAGAAGTCAGAGTTGGAGCTGAGTCAGTGTGCCATTTCAAGAATGTTTTGGCAAAAGTGTTAGATACTAGCTGTAAAAACTAGAGGTTCAAGTCAACACCTTATGTACTATCATGTATGTGCCAGAAGGTTAAACTAGTAACCTGTTTTTACATTTTCCTGGTTAAGGTAAATTCATGGTAGTCATTAGCCTTCTTTGTACCATTGTACCAATGTGTTTCGTTGTTTCTGGATTTAAAACTTATCAAAAGTCTTGGACCTCAGTCCAAGTCTTACTTACCCAATATGCTCCAGTTTTTTGCCCGAGCTCTGTTCTATCCACCTGACCTTTTGAGATCTTGATGGTGGTTGGCTGATCTTTGGGGACTGGGTTTCGCTGCAGCTGTTTATTCAGCAGCATCAAATGAAGCTGTAAATGGCGGCAGACCAGTGTCTCTCTGGTCTCCTGGGACTTGTTGTGTGTTATGTCACTATAGAGGCATGCAGGTCGGCTCTGCTACATGCACAGTACATGTTCTGCTCTGCTTAGATCTGGATGACTGCATCTTGTGGTACAAGATCGTCAAGGTGTGTGTAGGAGGGTTGAATGATCTTTTGTGTAGAAAGTGTATGTGGCCAACTTTGTTTACCTTTGTTTGTATGGTTATTTGAAAAAGCATGTGCATCCTATTGAATTTATTGTTTTTTTTGACATATTTTGAAATATTTGGATTATTGTAGGTACCTACAGATAAAGGTGATCTACTTAAATGACTTGCACATAAATCAGCATTCTTTTTAGTCATATTCATGATTTAAATGAATAAAAGACTGATCAGTCACATGGAAAAAGCAAGTACGCCAATATATTTATCACACCTTCAAATCAGGGGTTCCAGATTAGATGCCAATGATTAGAACGTCTTAGTCAATCCGCTCATGACTAGACTCAGCTGTTCTCTTTGCTAATAAAGCATGTGATATCAATATTCCAAGATCTAAAGAGCTCTCCAGGAAAAAAAGTGAATGTCCCTGGTCAGGGATCTAAACAGATCTCCAAATCATTCGCCCAGTAAATTCCCACCAATTTGCCCAGCAAATTCAGCAGACTTTTGATGCAAAAGAAAGAGTCCAAGAACCTCTTTCAGTTTCACAGAATCTGCAGGTAACTGTTGGTGGCAAAGTGCATGTGTCTACAATGGAGATTGCACAAATTTGACCTGTATGGGAAGCCAGGAAGAAGCCTTTATTGTTCAAAAAGAACATTGGAGCAAAGCTTCAGCTTGCCCATGAATATATAGGCCACGACTAGGTATTTTAAATTAATGGACTCTAGGCTGATGAATCAAAGATAGCTGTTTGACCACAGTAACAGTTGACATATCTGGCACAGACTAAAGACAGCTTTTTCAGGATGAGAATCTCAAACCAACTGTGAAGCGTTGTGGTGGAAACATTCTGTTTTGGGGATGCTTCGCTGCCTCGGGAACTGAACAGCCTAAAGTTGTTTATTCAACTATGAATTCTGCATCATATCAAAGAGTGCTTGAAGATAATATAAGACCATTTGTCTGAAAGCTTAAGTTGAACCTCAAGTGGATCATTCAAAAGGATTATGATCCTAAGAACACAAGCAAATCCACAAAGGAATGGCTCAAAAGGAAGAAGTGGAGGGTTATGGAATGGCTGAGCCTAGGTTTGAATCCCGTTGAAGTGTTGTTGGAGGATTTGAAATGGGCAGTACATGCAAGAAAACCCCACAAAAATGCAGCCCCCCTTTGCATGGAAGAGTGGTCAAAAACTTCAGCAAGCCAATGTCAAACACTGGTGGACCATTATGCACATTGTTTCTGCTAAAGGGGCAGTTTTAGCTTGTATGCTAAGGGTCTACTTACATCACTAAAACATTACAACATTAAAACCACAGATAGGCGAAGTGGATAACAGTGATCATCTCATTACAATGTAAAGTTTTGCTTAAAAACTTGGGCTCCTGGCTTTTGTGTGGATGCTACTTTGACACACCCATCCACCTAAACATACCCCATACATCAACGGCACTCCCTGAAAGCTGTGGCTTTCCCCAGCAGGACAGTGCGCCACACCGCAATGCAAAAACCGTTAGAGGAACACGACAAATAGCCCAAAGTGTTGACCCGGCCGCTAAACTCTCCACATTCCAATCTGATCAAGCATCCATGAGATGCGCCAAAACAAGCCCAACCCACAGCCCCCAAAGGATCTGCTGCCATCGTCCTGGTGCCAGATACTACTGGACAGCCCTAGAGCGTCTATGTGCACGGTCTGATGGGTGGGAGCTGTGTTTCTTGCTAATAAAAAGGAAAAACCGACAAGCAGACATGAATATGGGTCAAAGATGTTAATCAGGACTATACATTAGGATGTCTTTACACATACAAGGAACACCAGTTTAGGTAAAGGTATTTTTATTGTTGTAGCTGATCAGTTTACTTTTTCCACCTAAAAATATTACATCTGTTGATATTGTTGCTTAATAATCAACTGAAAAAATACCTTTCCTTTTAATGTTGTCCAAGCACAACATGTTTATCTGTAGGCACTATATCTTAGAGACTTACAGATTTGCTTGTCCAGCTATGTAAAAAAGGCAACAGTATACTTTCCTTTTCACATAACTGCAAGGGTTTTCAAGGAAAGAAAACCAATGTGAGCTCTAGAATTGAATTATATGTCAGATCTTTATTAATGCTGGTAATTTAACTTTAAGCTACATATAACTACCATGGGACCAAAAGCCAGGAAACTAACCGTAACACCAGAACCTCTAATTCAGCCCGAGGGATTAAACATTGGCTTAACTGTCGTAATAACATACAATTAGGATTAAGGCATTCAAATGAAAAGCAAGCAGACTCTAAGTTATACTGGTTTGTTGAGGACAGTGATAGATGGTGATATTTTAAAGGATGCAGGGAGGGGGGGAGCAGAAAAGTTAGTATACTCTGACAATTGTATCTGTTGTTAATGGACCTATATTGACTATCAGCATGAAACCACATTGAGTATTTCATGTCTGCACATAGAGGAGTTCATTCTCTGGTGTTCTGGATAAGTGTTGACACCCCCCACCTTCACTCACCCACGTCCCTTCTGACTTAAAGCATCCCTCCCCCGGCCTCCTGTCCTTCTCCTTCTTCTTCCTTCTCCTCTTTCCTCTGCCTCTATCCTTCCATCTTACCTATTGATTGGCCAATAATGTGTTTTCAGTGGTAGATTAATGGCACATTATCCTGACAAGGGTGTCTGAGGGGACAGGACGTGAGGGAGCGTGTTAGAGATGATGCTCTTTAATTGATATACAGCCTGTATGTGTCGGTGTGTGTGTATGTGATTTTTTAAAACAAATAACGAAACAGATTGCGTTCTGGCTGCAAAGTGATAAGTACTTTATTCTAAGAAATAATGAACTTTGCCTGTTGAAGTGAAAAGGTGAGGAAAAGCTTGTATCTCTAACTTGTAAAACTGTGAAACATGAGGTACAGGAGATTTTTCTGATTATTTTTAGTTTTTGTCAAGGATTTTTTTTTTTGTCTACCTCAAACCAGTAATTTTTAAAGTGAAATTTAAACTAGTTTTACAAAGACGAAAATGCAAAAATGGGCACAAATGGATGGCAGTGTTGGACAGTCAACATATGTTGTGTGTTTCACAACTTTGTTCCATACTGAAATATTCTGACAGCGACAGCATGGTTTGCTGTAATGTAAAAATGTTCCTGTTAGACTTAGGTGTACTTTGTATTCAGTTAGTGTTAATTAGCAAATATTAATATGCTAAACTAAAATCGTAAAACATTAAATCTGCTACACCCCTGCATGTTAGCTTTGTCACTGTGAGCATATTACTATGCTAAAATTACTATTTACCTCAATGCAGCTTGGTAAAGACGCAAAGGGGGACTCTTGCAATGGTTTCAGACCAGATATGCAAATAGTTTAAGTAATTTAACACAGAGTGGAAAGAACAGCACATAATCTGACAAAAAGTGACAGGGGATGATACACATTACAGTGCCATATAAATTTCACATTAGTGTAAACATAAAATATTTGTTCAATCACATGAACGCACAGAAACATGATTTTAATCACACACATACACACAAAAACTTTATTCTACTTTATAGACTATGGAAGTCTTTCATTTAGGTTTATGTATTTTTACTCTCACTTAGCTCGCCTTGCATTTAATTTTTGGACTCAGTCCAATCTGGTCTCATTTTCTCTCGTCCCTGCACTCTCTCACCTCTTATCAATGTCTCTGTATCACTTGCTTTTATCTGATTTCATCCCCTCTGGCATCTTTCAATTTCCTCAAGCAATTTGCATTAAGAAAGGGAGAGGGAGGGGAGGTGGAGGGGGGTGGTGTCTAAATAAGCAGATCAATAGGCCATCAAACAGTCTTTAAGTGTGACACATACACAGACCTTGTGTCTCAGATTTCCACCTCTAACTAATAGCCTTGTTGTTTACTTTACAATGTGCTGCGTCATGTAGTTTTGGTCTCAGGTTGCCCTGCAGTGCTTTGGGACACTCCGGGGAATCCATACACAGACTTTACAGTGTCGGCTGTTGCTGGAGGGAACAACCACAAATTCTTTTTACGCATTTTGGTTTTCAATGTATCATGTTTTATCAGAATTGTTGAGGAAATGAAAGCTGCGGTTGATATGAATCTTTCTTCATTGGAAAATGTCCTCGTAATTTTATTTCACTGAAAAGACAAACCTTTGTGGCAAAAATAATAAGACGGACAACAAAAGAAATTCTTTGACTGATTAGTTGGTCACGGAAGAGAAAAAATCTTCACATTATCTCTAGATTAAATAAAGTGCATTCTACCTAGCTAGCCTAATTAGCCCAAATGAATTATAAATAAACACAAAGAGATAGTATTTGCAGCATATTAAATCATGTTAACCTTTTTATTTTACACTGACATGACAAGTCAGAGCAGACCAACGTACACATGGCTATATTCATACGATTTCCAAAAACAGAACTTAACTCGTGATCTCAAAACAAGAACTATCGGGGAGTATAGTGCAGACAAGTTAGCCTAGCGTTTTTAGATGATCTGCCAAGTTTAGGTTGTTCAGCCTTGAAATGCAGTTGTTGTTTGCAAAGTTTATGCCACTTTTTGCTGGTCTGTTTTAACAAAATGCTGCTGGACAGATCATTTCTTTGACATGGCGTCAATTAGTTTGGAGAAGAAGTTAGACTTAGCAGTCTCCATTAGGTTGGACCAGTTAAAAGTTGTGAAAACACAGAGGTGTTCATGTGTCATGTGTCTGTTCCTCCAGCAGCCAAAAATAAGGGATTAATCCTGCAAGGCTATTGATGTAGTGATAAAAGTAAGTCGGCTGATTATCTGACCAGTCAGAACTTGGTCAGTTGAGAGCATGTCAACCAACCAGTTGAACACATGACCTGGAGTCTACAACCTTAAAATATAAACACACTGGCCTCTAGAGCCTAAAAGAGAGCATCAGTATGAAATCTTCCTTATGAAACCTTTTGGTGACAATCTTTTCTGTGCTTTTGTGTCACCGAATTATGTTCGAGGACTGTCTCTCCCATCATCTTAGGCGATGACCTTTGTCAGATGACAGGGAGAGGTCAGCAGAGGTTAAAATAAAGGGTGAGCTGAGAAAGGGGGCCTCCACCTAGTCATGCAGAAAGGAGCTGCCAGAGAGTTTTACACAGGGATAATATGAACACACACACACACACTTAGAGGTGCTCTTCACCCAACAGGAACAGCTCTTCCTTGCTCCTGCCAGCCAGACCTCTGCTATAGAGAGTCACAGACCCATGCAGAAATACAAATGTGATCGTAGTTTTTCCAACACAAACACACACTCATCAACTGGTTCTGAGCGATCCCCCCCCCCATTCAGTCATAATCGCACACAGTCGGGCTTCAGTGCACAGATTACTGTGATGAGCTATGACAAGGCAAGAGGCGAGAGGGAAGCACAGCAAGAATAGGAGAGGAGGATGGAGTTACAAAATGAAAAGAGCACAGTGGTAGAAGCAATTAGCACCTCTTACGACAAGTATTGAGATAAGTTAGTGCATTTGAAGTCTAATGAATCAGGTTTTACAATAAAATATTTACCTTATTCTCTGCAGTCCAAAGGTTGAGCCTCGGTGCCTTGACAACAGTACGATCGTCTCCATTAACAGCAACTTAATGTTAATAATATACCATTTGGCCACACCTCATATCTTGCCAGTCTGCCATCATGTCTGAGCTGCTAGCCGCTGGGGATTGTGGGTACTGAGCAGTGGTGTGACTCTCTAGCAGCTCTGAAACACGAGACAGCCTGCCGGACATAACAGGCCTCTTTTTCTTCTGTGAATACACACACGCAGACGACGTCTCTGAATCAGACACACAATGATGCATGTGAATGCCTCCGAGATTTCTTTATTGTTCGCCAGAAAAGGAACGATAATGAACACATAGTGTCCTCGTTTTTATTGTAATACTCTGTTTAAATCAGAAATGCCCATATACCTTTATAGTTTAGATGCTATATTCAGTGCGACTCAGATCTACATAATTAAAAAGGTAAAGGTTAAGTGTTGTGGTAAAGTGCACCGCGGTGTCAAAGGTCAGCTGACTTTCAACCCAGACTTTTTATTCGAGGAGAAACCTAGACGACTCTTATTTTTCTTTTGCACTGGATAATTTTTATATTAGATGTTGGTTCAAAACATGTTCTATTGTGTTTAGTTCTGTGTGATGGATCCTGTGAGCCAAGTTGAGGGTATTAAGTTTGTGGCAAAAGTAGAGTTTCCTGCAGGCATCAGCGAAATACTATATTTGGTCTTAGGAAAATCATGAGATTCCTACATCACAGCTTCGCACTGTGAAGCTCTGTCATGACGATTTAAAATGTTTTGAAGATCTGTGTGAGCCATGTGAAATAAACACCAAGAGAATGCCGCACGGTATTTTGCCCCTCAAGGGTTTTTCCAGAAAGTTTTTGCTTTTCAGTGAGGAATAAAATTAGACTAAGTTGCCTAATGTTGCCCGTTTGATGTATCATAATGCATAGTTTATGTAATTAATATACATATGAAATCAGAAGATACAGAAAAAACACATATGGAAATCGATGTTCATTGCATTGAACATTAACTTTCAGTATTATTACAGTTAAAATAAACTGGAGCTGATTATATATCCAGGGGTCACTGCTTGTTACTTTTTCTCTTTTATATCTGTTCTTTTGGACTGTATTATGAATAATTTAACATCCCACAAAGCACATGATGGGACAGTTAGACATATTATCAAAGACACAGGAAATCTCGTAAGCAGATAGCCCTGTTTCTGGTTTTGGTTAAATTAGTGTGGTGCATTGCTTCACTGTGGAGTCTGAAGCGTGTTTCCAAAGCACAAACCCAAATCTTTTTGTAATACAGCTGACTCGAAGCTAGCTCATAAGGAATGAGCCTTGGCTGGGCTTCACAGGAGTGGGAGCTCCAGGTGAGACTGTGGGTATACTGGTGCAACAGCAGAGTGACTATAGGTTAGGAGAATTTAGGTTTGCATCAAAATGTAGGAGAGGATGAGCCTCACCTCCTGTCTATCAGCCACTCCTTTCATGGATCAGTAGTTTTTCCCAGTTGCTCTTCAGATATAGCATATTTAATGATGTATACATGAATAAATAAGGTATCCAGATGCAGTCAGACAGACACTTAGGACTAGATGAGTCTCACTTCTTGTCTGAGTGTGTAAACACGTCCTGTGTAACACATATTGACATACTGTATGCGTGCATTGACCCTTTAAATTTAGCAATAACAGATCAGCATTTTTCTTGAGGTACAACAAAATTCATCTAACATCACACACACTTGAGTTAGTTTATCTCCCTAATATGCCAGTTATATCATCTGTTCTAAATAAATAAGTAAAATTTGAAATTAACGTCCACTATTTTAAAAATATTTTCCCCAGACACACTGATGCTAATACAGTATACATGGTTTTACAGTGTATGTGGTTCATTTTCATTATTTTATTCAATTTCTGCTTTCTTTGCATTTTAAGAAGCAGTGTGCCAGTATTTTATTAAAGCCTGGATTTTTGTATAGAGAATAAATGGGAATGGTGGCCGACAAGTAAATTGGGCCTATTGAAAAAGCCAGAATGGTGTCATTCAAGAGATTTCCATCAAGCAGAGACCAAATTCTTAAGTTTTTGCTCAGTTATTGCAACTCAGTATTACCTGTTCAAGCCGTATCCTAACTCTTTTTATATTCTGTAAACCTGAACTCTTAGCACTTAATGCTAAAATCACAGTGACACCCCTCTCTGGATTGATAAACTGAATAAACATGCATTTGCATCCACAATATTTATAGTTTCATGTAGTAATAAACCCATGGTGTCTGAAATACAAAG
>OMNN01006074.1:3275-51792 GCA_900302755.1 Chromis chromis
CTCACCTTGTTGCATCTGCCCCTTTGTAGAGGTGCACAAAGGAAAAAAATGCTTGACATGGCAGATAGGGGAAAAGCATATAGTGAGCAGTGTAAAGAGTAATAACATAAGAAAGAAAGAAAGAAAGAAAGAAAGAAAGAAAGAAAGAAAGAAAGAAAGAAAGAAAGAAAGAAAGAAAGAAAGAAAGAAAGAAAGAAAGAAAGAAAGAAAGAAAGAAAGAAAGAAAGAAAGAAAGAAAGAAAGAAATTAGGTGAACTTTGTGTCCTTCTGCTAATAAATTTAAGTGCACATTATTCACAATATATAATGCTGGTAGATAATAATGTGCAACAGTAAATGTGTTCTTGGAGAGGTATAAAAGTATAAGGTTTGATGCAAACAGGAAACAGTAAGATAGGAGATGTACAGGCATCTTGATCCTACTTGTTTTCAGACATTATTTTAGGTTTTGGATTGGTTTGGTTGTTTTTTGTTCTGTTTTGTTTTTCATTTCAGTATTATTTGCCTTTATGATACTGTGGCATGTCTAAAATAAATCAAATGATAATAATAAAAAAATAAAATATTATACCTAAATTCAGGCTATTGAGAGAGATATATGTGGAAAAAGCAGTTTTTCATTAGGGTAATAATAGGGGAAAAAACATTAGATTCAAGACAATAATTATCTTGACACAAGGATGGGTCTCATGAACAAGAATACTAGAATTGTCCTTCATCATTATATTGGAAAGAATTTGTCCATCAGTACATGTCACCTTAAGTCAGCAGCCTTTAAAGGGAAGTTTTCAATCAATCCAACTAATCTTATCTTGAGTTTAAAAGTAGCTACAGGTTAATTTTGCTGCTACAGAGGGTGTCAGCGCTATCTCTGAAAAAAAGAAAAACTCTGACAGGGATTATGTGTACCAGCTTTTATCAGGAGGAGGATCAGAGGAAGCAAAAGATCTATAGATAGTCTTTTCAGTCCCAGGAGGGACGTTTATTTTCATGGCCTACATATGATCTAGCAAAACTGGGCTATGAAGAACTGCACCATTGACGTACAGCATATTGGCTGCAGTTTCACACAGTTACTTTGTTGGTTACATATAAATAATTGGCCTCTTTATGGTGTCTAAAGAGATGTTTCATCAGTAGTGGGTGGGTAGGTGTGTCAGCTCGGGTGTGTCAGCAGACGTGGGTAACACATCAGACTGGCTGGCGGGTTTTGGTAAAAGTCACGGATCAGCAGAGCCCTCAGCTGAGGGAACACCTACAGCCAACACACCTTGAACGATTTCATGACGCCGGCTGGACTTCCTGGAACACTTACTGTATACTTGGCACCGGCTCATTAAAACATTTCGCTGGTACACATTGACGAAATTGTTACGCATGAACCTAAGCTAATTAAGATGCGCTTTAAAGACATGCAGACATGCAAACATGCAGTAAAAAGGACATTCAGTTCACTTTACTGGCTAAGTGCATTTTAATAGGACAAAATGTTTCCAGTGCAATTAACCTAAAAAAAAAAAAAAGCTTTAGCTCGAACCTACATGGAAACACTCCAGGATTAAACAACTGAGATAAAACGTGATAACTGTTGAATTTTACATGAGTTGGTAGATAAATATTGCTCACTTTGGACAAAACCAGGAC
The DNA here is from genome assembly GCA_900302755.1 of Chromis chromis. NCBI lineage: Eukaryota > Metazoa > Chordata > Actinopteri > Pomacentridae > Chromis > Chromis chromis. The sequence continues at coordinate 4,920 of OMNN01006074.1, forward strand.
AGCTGTTTCCCCTGTTTCTACGTATTTATGGTAGGTGAACTAGCTTCATATTTACTGTATGGACTTGACAGTGGTACCAATCTTCAGCGTTCCTTGTGTACTAACCAAACAGTATAATCAGCTGATTAACTCAGCAAGAGACTGGAAATACCATAAGCCATAAACATACATCCTTTATTGTTGCGATAGCAGAAGGGAAATCTGTCAGGCAAATTCAAACATGAGCAGTAAAGGCTGTGCCTGGGAAAACATGGAACAGTGGCACCCCTGAAACCTTAAATAAATGCAATCCAGGATCCTGTTCCTGTAATGTAACAGTACTGATCCTCTGCACTGTAAAAACAAATTTGTAAAAAAAAAAAAACAGGTAAAAATCTAATAAAAATAATAATAATCTAACCTTTATTGATCCCCTTGGGGAAATTCCTTCTCTGCATTTGACCCATCCTATTCATAGTTAACCTTAACTATACATACTAGGAGCAGTGGGCTGCCAGGAGCAGTCAGGGGTTGAGGGCCTTGCTCAAGGGCCCAACAATGGCCGGATTGGGGGTTCGATCCTCTGACCTTCTGAGCCATAGTCCAGAGACTTAACCGTTGCGCCACCACTGCCATCGGGCAGCAAGGGGGCTAGAAAAAGTAGGTTCAAAAATAGTAGAATTCTGTGACATATAAAAACGTGCTTTAAATAAGGCAAATATTTGTAAAGTAGTTATATTTTCGAAGGATTTAAATACAATAAAATGGAGTGGTTTCATGGCCAGAATTCCTATATGTAACATTACAGATTTTTGATGTGGACAGCATGCACAGTGTTGACCTGGTGTTTTTGTTTGTTTGTTTTACTGTCAACAAGTATATTATTACTTTTTCTATGATTTTGCTGGATATTGTCTCTAATTTAACAGGAAAAATCTGTAAAATCACAGTTACATAATAATAATCATGATAATCTAACCTTTATTGGTCCCCTTGGGAAATTCCTTCTCTGCATTCATCCTATTCAAAGTTAACCTTAACTATACATACTAGGAGCAGTGGGCTGCCGCGGTGCAGCGCCCGGGGAGCAGTCAGGGGTTAAGGGTCTTGCTCAAGGGCCCACAGTGGTGGTGACTGGGACAAGCGGTCTCACTATCCCCCCTCAACCTCTTGCCATTCCGGGGACTCGAACCAGCGACCCACCGTTTACAAGTTCGCTTCACAAACCACTAGGCCACCACTGCCCAACATCTATTTCACCATTTGTAAATCCTTAATATACAATTTGTTTTTCTTTCAAATAACAGCAAATATCTCTAAAATAACAGTATTTTCTTCTGATTTCAGTGCTGTAAAAACTGCGATTTTACAGTCACACACTGTAAAAGAACCATTTAATTTCTTTTTTATGTGGACATTATTTACAGTTTAGGTCTGTTTTTTAATGTTGACATGCAAGGTAATACCTTTTTTCTGTGATTTTACTTGTTATTATCTGGTATTCAACATAACAGGGAACAATCTGTAAAATAACAGTAACTTGTTATGAGAAATTGCAGTTAAAACCACATAGATAACACTACTGAATATCAATCAGGTATAACATTGTCTGTATGGGCATTTAAAGAATAATTTTGACTTCATGTATTCAGTTTCAAGGCTTTCTATCAATAAACACCTGAATTACCTAGTACCACATCTCAGAGAAGTGACTGAACTGACCACTGTCACTTTTAAAATCAAATCTTTTCATGTGAGCTCATTTTATAAACAGGACTGTTGGCCATGTCTTTAGCAGAGGTTCACACTGACCTCAGTGCAGCTTAATTTCCCAGAGGAATTGCTCAATATTTTGAAGGCAAAGGAATTTATAATAACTAATACTAATCAGATCACTTTGTTCTAACGTTGGTATCCATTTCCTCACCGGCCACTCTTGTCCTCGCTCTAATAACAGTTTGTTTGTTGTTCCGCAAATTGCAGCTATTCACCAACGCCGCAGACTCAATATCCTTTCTTCCACCCTCAGTAAACAAATCATTTATTGGACTCAATGCAGAACAGGAACAATTTAGTTTCCTCTTTTTTATGCGAGGGGGAAAAAAAAATACACAAAGCTGCTGAGCGCTTCGACTTTTTCCTGCTCTGCTCGTCCACATATTAAATACAACACAGTCGCCTGCACGCACAATAATAAACACATTTGAAGCACGACCTTCCTCAAATGACCATCAGAGTCAATATTGAAGCAGTCACTTTGAAGCAGGGTTAATTAGACACGGGTGGACCTATTACTTTCCTTGAATGAAGCAGTTTGAAGTTACAGCAGAGGTAATCTGTATCACGTCAGATTTAGGTTGTCCTATATCATTAGTTTTCCACATGTCACGCTAAAGAGGGATTTAACTATGACTTCTATTGACCTCAATCAGTCCCCAGGGATTTGCAGCAGCACTAGCAGGTCTTTGGTAGAGTGAATTCAACTGGGATTGATGATATGACGAAGTGACATGCAAGATTTAAAAACTAATCAATTAAAAAATATATCTGTAGTACAGAAGCAGCTTATCATGGCAGCTGGTAGTGTGAAAGTGAGTTGCAAATGCCAGAAATCATAGCAGAAATATCGTTTAGTCATTAAAGGAAAGAATAAGCTGCACTGTCCTGGAAATTCTGATGTGTGAAAGTGCAGATCTCTGTGTGCAAACATCATCCAAATACCAAAATTAGTTGGAAAAAGAAGGATTTTTATGCAAAATTACACACAAAACATGCTAACAATGCATTGTTCACAACAGAAAATGAAAAGTGTTCTTGTGTGATGGCATAAACAAGTCATTTTACTAGTCGGCACTTTTGAGAAAGGATTTGATTGATGCATTTATCGTCTGATTTTACTGATTGCAAAACAGCCCTATGAGTATCTGTTCTGATACAGAGCAGAATAAAGTGGCAAGTGTTCGCCAGTGTGTGCGCCAATTAAATTAGTTTTGGACGTGAAGATGGTGACAATCACATCAAACTGAGTCCGGCTGAAAGAGTCAGATAAGGACGAGACTGGCTGAATGCAGTATCTAGGTTTTTAAAATTGTTTGCTTACAACTTCAATAACTGGAATCTGTGTTAAAACATCAAGTGGCGGCATCGTGTAACAAGCATTCTGGGTGTATTTACACTGATTAGGAGCAAATTTTATAATTAAAATTCTGTCAGTCCAGTCATCATCAGAACAACCTTCTCAAACTGTCTGAGAAGAATCTTTCATTATCTATTTGGGATTCCCCGTGAGTATAATAATGTAACAATAGGACTAATGTTTGCCAAATAAAATGACTAATTCTAACATCATGTCAGTCAGAATAGAGTCATACAGTAGAGCTGGAGTTGCTTACATTATACAGTATTTATCTGTTTTCAACACCTCAGTGTGCTTCAGTGTACCCTGATGCAAATCCCACAGCTTCTGTTGATGTTAGTACAGTGTTTCTTGGTTTACTGGTATGTCCAGTATGCTTTCTAAGGTTGCACAACAAAGCATATTTTCAAACAATGCTTATCACAGTTAAACATGATAACAAATGAAAGCATTTCATCTGCAGCTTATCGTCTATAATTAGGTTTTTCATGTGAAAATGGCCACTTCATTTCAGCTTGGCAGGGGTAATCTCACTACAGGCCATTTAGTACTGCGTGTATAAGCCCATAATTAAGAAGAAGAAGAAAAAAACACTTTGAAAAACAAACCGGCCCCAAACAAGTCACATTTCAAAGTGATCCAAACTATAATTGTAGCCTAATTTTCAACTCAAGGTGAACACAGCCATTAACGCTATGAACCATCCAACCCACCAGTGGATTTGAAAAGCATATTTATTTATTTTTTTAAACTGTTAAAATTACACCATTTACCAAAAAAAGAAACTGTAAAAACAGAAAAAATCCTTGGATTTTCAAATTACAGGCAGCCCTTTATTATATTATATGTGACATACGGTCAAGAAAAACAACCAATCTATGCTTAAAATCATATTTTATCGAAAACACTTTATTCTACGAGTCAATTAAAAGTTTGCCCCCCCAAAAAATCATTTGCACTATCCAGATTCTTTAAAAAGCAAATAAATAAATAAAAATCTGCACTCCTCGGCACAACCAAGAAACCATTACTGACTCATCTGCAGTCAACAGTCTCATGACAAAAATTCAACTTGTTTGCTGTAATGGGTTGAACTGCAGGCTGTGTTTACATATAGAAGCCAAGTATGGGAATAAATTAAAAACATTAGTAAAATTTCTATTGTATGTAGCGTCGCCATGCTCTACATGTTGTGTTCACTTTTTTTCAATGTTTGCAAAACAAATAATCAAACTAATTCAACTTTTGTCTTTTCTTTTTAATGATTTATGGCATTTTAACTGTGTCATACTGCAAAGAAGGCATTTTTGAGTTGCACCGTTTCCATGGAGGTGCAGGATTTGTGCAGTAAAAAGTTAGTGAAAATGTGAAAAGAACACAAAACACCCAGAAACTACTTGGGGTTCAGAGGATTAACCACGAAAAGAAAAAAAAAAAAGAACTGCCCTGGTCATTGCTAATAGAGCACCAAAACAAATCTATAAATACAAAATAAATGCGTCATCATGGCATATAAAGGATATTCAACCTAAAACCTGTCAGATTTAAATTAGGACATCAGGACTATAAACAGCCGTCACATTTTCCTACAACGTAGTGGCAGCTGATGAGATGATAAGTGCGGTCAAACAGTCACATATCAATCAGAGATGGCCTGATAGTGATGGGAACTGAAATTTAATCTTCCTAATTCAGACGCAAATCCATGTCGTCCCACTGGTTCAGCAGTTAGAGCAGATTTAAAAATACGAGAGTCCTGTGGAATGTGAGCTATTCCCTTTCACCTGAGGCTCACCTGCTGTCTCGCCATGTTGTCTGGGAGAACCCCTGTTCTCACACACTTTCTGGCAACACACACACACACACACACACTGAAAGGACTGCTGTGACAGAGAAATGACTCTCGACCACAGGACTTTAGGTGAAAACAAAATCTACCGAGAAGAAGCAATGATTAGTTTAGTGACTTACCAAACCGTCTCCTCTTCAATCTCAGCCCAAGCCCTCTCCGGATGGGAAGCCTGAGCAGTGCGCAGCCCCCTCCCTCAGCTGACCGAGGGGGGCATAGTCCACCGGTGGAGGGCTGGGAGTCACACTGGAGTCTGGTGAAGGGAGACACGAGGGAGTATAGGAGAGTGGTGAGCTACTCAGAGAGGAAAATAAGTCCCAGATGCTGCTAAAGTGACAGTCCCACAGGCACACACAGACCACAGAGTTTAAAAAACAAGCCGAGATGCCTCCGTTTGTGTGGTTTCCGTGGGAATCAGAGTGTTTATGTGAAGAGGAGGAGGAGAGTGAGTGAGTGAGTGAGTGAGTGAGGAGGAGGAGGCTCCACGCTCGCTCAGTGGAGCTGTTCCTCGCTGAGAGTAATAATCTCAGGCAGCTGGTTTTTCAGGTCCTGCCGCCCGGCCCTTAGGCGTGCCGTGGCCGCTGATCAAAAAAGTAAGGATCCTCTCTGGAGCTGGCTGCTCTCACCATGACTACTGCCTCTCAAAGTGCGTCTGTCTGCATCTCACAAGATGTCTCACATGATCTGCAAAGGGTGTGCAAGTGCATTCTGTTAAAGTTGATGCAAATACCTTAAAAATAACATCAGATCCAGTCATATGTGTCCTGTACTTCTATAATTCGAGTGTCTAAATCATTTCCTTCCTAAATCATTTTCCTACATGTTTGTGCATGTTTTGTGTGAGTGTAGTGAAAGCATGTGGTTTCAGTGTTATCACAAATCCATTCATCTCTGCACGGAACACATTTTATGTATGTAGTTAAAAATTAACTACGAGAACAACTTGTTCAAAGGGTAATGGGTGTGTTTGTAAAAAAAAAAATCCAGCATCTGACAGCCTTTCTTCTATTCTATTGTGGGACAGTGAGCTCCATTCAAACACTTGGCGTGGACTGAACAGGATGTTTTAGTTTTCTTTACCGGCAATAATTTATCCATCTTTCCTACTGTCCAACTATCTCCTTTTCCTAGCACGCAAGCTCTCGTAGCACAAGCCTGACAGTCAATCCCCAGATCTGTGCCAAAAAGACATCAGGATGGAGCCTCATGTTACCTCCGGGGGCTAGGTGGTGCCTGTGATAATAAAGCAAGTCAGTGTTGGGCCTTTGTGAGAAAGTGTAACTAAACTTCATTCGAGCAGACACACATTGTTCTGCTTCACCCAATGGGATGCCAGCACTGTTTACAGCACAGTGCTGACATCCTTCATCAGTTGAAGAACATTATATAAGGGGTAAAAGATGGAGGTCGAGTTTCGTAAAGAATAATCCGTCTTTCAAAATGGCATCACAGCATTGTGTTGGTTTCTGTACATCTGTATATGAACTCACCATGCAATATGAGTGCATATCCATATGTAAATCCACCACGCCTTGAATATTGCCTCTATGAGAACTTCATTATTACATCTTTATTTTTTAGCCTTATTCTACTTTTGTAATTGTCCTGCTTCTTTCATGCCTTATTTGTATCCAGTGAGGGATCAATGAAGTTTATCTTATCTTTCAGTCCAGTAAAGATGGTGTTGTGTAAACATTGTGTGCTAAAATAGTTTGATTTCACTGAGTGTGAGCAGTCAGGTGCATCCATCTGTCCAAGTGAAAAGTCATCAAGGTAGTACAGCTCATCCTCTGGGGACCATGATACAGATTTGTAGCATCAATTTCTTTCATTGTTGAGATATTTCAGTCTGGGACAACTGGCACCTCTGAGCCACAGTAGCTAGAAATCTACAGGATTTTAAAACATAGCTTCTTATAGAATACTCTGACTTCTTTGTACAGTCCAAAGGCATGCATTGTAGGTTAACTGGTTATTCCAAATTGGCTGTATGTATGAATGTGAGCAACCTGTTGCCTCTCATACAATGTCATCTGGATTAGTCTCCACCCCCCTGTGACCCTCTACAGTATATAGCAGTTATAGCTAATAGATGGATGGTTCTGTAAGCATGTCATATTTTTTTTTAATAAACCACAAACATGAAACCACAGCAAGGTATAAAAATGTAAGGAACCACTTTACTGAAACCTCATTACACATATTCCTGTCAGTTCATGACTAATGAAGCATTTCTTGCGAGCTGGTTCAGGCAGTCGACTCGAGCTGCACCGCCACATACACTTGTGGCATGCCTCGCTCTCAAAACATCATCTATCAAACATACCTTTCCAATTTGACAGCCTATTTAAGCTGCAAAAATCCCCCAGCTCTCCCTCTGACATGCCTCTGCTGCCCTGAATTGCTGCCTGCTCTATTGGCCCATCCACCACCCCAACATCCACCTGTGGGCTCAGGGGAGGAAGATGTTTTTAATCTTTAATAAAACATTTTAAACGTGAGTTGTTTGATTGATTAAACTCTTCAGCAGTGTCTCTTTTTTACAACATGAGAGCCACTTTACTAAAATTTAATTTCATATATTTTTGTTATTGCATACTATCAATAAGGATTTAATAGTAAGCAACAAAGCATCAGCGCTGTGTAATTCTGGAGAGTACCTTTTGAAGGAATCCGGACTTGCTGGGCCCATTAACGCCCACGAGAGCCACCTGATCTGTTCCCCTTAGGTGCACACCCATCATCACTTTCAACAGTAAGGGTCATTGTAAAGAGGAATTCCCCATTCCCCCACACCGTGAAGGGAGGACTGTTTGTGTCACTGAGAACAAGACACAGCGTATGCCTCACCTCACAGGTGCTACTCAGACCTATTTACCTGTAAAACCCAGACAGCCGTCCACTGTTACACCTCTCAACACAGGTAATCTTTATGACCTTCAGCATACTGGCTTTGAACACGCAGAGATTTCTTCTTATTTTTTTCCAGTGTAGATAGAGACTTTTCCTCCTTTGGGCAAACCCAGGCTTGCAAAACATGCTTTTGTGAAATACGGGATTACAGTGTGCCGCTTTGTTGGCTTTTGTTATTGTTTCTCCCCATATGCAATAATGAAAAGCAATTTATCATGAGGAAATGGATGAGAAAAACCTATTGTTAGTGGACTTATGAATAGTCATCTGTCTTTTCTTCATGGCTGACAGGAGGAAGCTGTGGCGGTAAAATCCAACAGGCCTTTAGACCGCAGGTCACAGCTATATTGCCATGCAGTCACCTCACTTTTCGTGCAATAAATTTTGCAGGCAGCGTTGCCCACTGAAAGAATCATTAACTCAACCTTGCATTTTTCACCAGTGGAACGAGGCTCCGGCCAGACAGAATATTAACTGCTGTCCTTGAGGAAAATATGAGCTGCCGTGTGCTGGTGACAGTAGCGCTGCCTCGTTCTGCTGTAGCATGGATTTAATTAGGTGTCACCACGGTGATCAAAGATGTTCGGTGTATTTTATAGCTTTTTGTGGAACATGGGTCAATACCGAACCAATTTTAAACATTTCCTGCCACTGTCATGAACTGTGGAATATAAGAAAACTGCAAAAATGTGGAGAATTTAGGAAAAATAAAATGTGAATAGATCGTTTTAAGGGTAATTGCACCATTTGAATTTTACACCTGCATGCCTGGGCTGATTTATAGCCCCACTTTGTATCTATAACATATGAGTGATTGAGCTGAGCAACTGTTTTTCTGATTGTACATATTAGGTGCTTTATGCTAAATGCTAATGTCAACATGCTACAATGTTCACAGTGACAATTCTGTTGTGCTAATGTTCAGGGTATAATATGTATTATCTTCACCACATAGAATGTATATAATTGTTAATTTTATATAGTCTATGGTTCATGATATTAGCTTAATGTTTAAACATGCTAACATTTGTTAATTAGCGCCAAACACATGCTAAAAACATGTTTCTAGCGTGGCTAAAAACCAAGAAACACAGTTAGCAACACTTACAGTTTTGGTGATATTTCCATCGTAGAAACTCTTCTGCTCATCTGGATGAAAAATATCTTGTCCAATGCATGAAAAAAAAAAAAACATTATACGACTTTATTTTTGTATTTCCTCTCTCAAAAAAAAAAGATGGTAGCTGGAAATGACGCCGTTTTTCATGTCTTGTAGCATGTATGAAAAAACGTAGCTATGGAAAATAACATAGGCAACTGTTAATTTTAATTTTGGTTCACATTTTCAAATTAAAAAAAACAAACTGTTTCCAATCTTGGATTTGGAAATAAGTTCAAAGTCTTTTTCATAATGTACTCTATTGCCTACATTAACAAAAGGATTCTGGAAATGCTTTTAAAAACAGTTTTAGTTTGTTAGTTTTGTGAAACAACCTTCGAAAATTCTTTTAAAGATCCCTCATTATACCCATTTTTAGCAAGTTAATGTAAACCCCAAATGTCCCTGAATGTGTATTTCCAGTTTCAGCTCAAAACATTACTGTTATACTATACTATTCTTATTATACTCCCGGTTTTATCACTGTTCCAAATGAGCTTTTTCATTGTCTGTAGCTTTAAATCCAACTTCAAATCACTCTGTTAAGTGATTGCGTTATCCTGTTGTGACATCACAACGGGCTCCAAACCTGAACAGCTCATCCAGAAACACACTTTCGGACCTATGAAGAAAGGAAAGAAATGAGGGGATGGTCTTTTCTCATATTTTGTGCGTCTCTAGACACACAATGGATATGTAATTATGTTAAAATCTATAAATAAAACGGGATGTTGCATAATATGGCCTCTTTACGCATTTCTATGCATTTGTCTTTCAGGAAACCTAATGCTTAGCTGTCTTAATTTATTATCTGAAAGGCACAAACTGGGGCCTGTGAGTCATTTTCAAATATATGCCATGCAATCTGAACAATAAGCTTAACAAGTGCTACATTTATAGCCTATTTATTTGATTTACTTTCTGCTTAACCCACATGCATCTGGAATTATCTGTGTTTGCATCCCAGGTGTTGCCCCTAAATTCAAGAACCCCCTAAATAAACAACACTAAACATTGCTTTTAAGAATAAGTCTTTATGTATTTTTCTATGTGAAACAAATGACTATTATACTACACAAATAGAAGCGGATACTGTAAGAGACAGAGACCATCTCCGAGAAATAAGTACAGAACATGAAAATACACATACTGGTATTATAGAACTGTAAATTATTGCTTGTTTTGCTACTTTGTTTTCTGGATTCCTACAATACAAGACACAATATTCAGATTTCAACCGAAACAGTACAACAGTGACAAACGGTATTATTGAGCTTTTTAGTAGACGTTCCCCAGAAATAAAAGAAACATTCAAACAGAGTCCATGTTGAACACAACACAATGACAGTTGGTTTTTGATCGAGCATCTTCAGGACTTATTGTTACACATTTTTGTCTTTTTTTTGTTTTGTTTCCATTACAACATTGCCAAGAGAAGCCATAACAAACTGCACACTGGGACTGGCCTCAGCAACAGAAAAAACACTTGGCATATGTACATAAATATACATTTTCTTTTCAACTGTGACCAAAATGCACCAGTTTTAAACACCATGACCACATAGTAAAAAAATCTTCACGAGTGTCTTTCCTTCTGCTCCGCTGCTTCCTCTTTATCAACATCCACCTCAGCAGTTCCACCAATCTGCTGTCTGCTTAGATAACTGCGACAGCTTTACTGTAGCGCCAATAAAAGTGCACTCAGCCACCGTGGTGCATTTCAAAGAACTGTTTAGCTTTTCTCAGAAGATAAGATGAATGTTTTCTTTGTGGACAAACACAAAAACAAAGATATTGATTTTGTTCTGTAGTGTCATCCTGCCTCATTTTTTAAACCTACTGCATGTCTACACCTTTTCAGTGGTACACTCCCATAGATCCAAAAGGCCTGAAAGGTTCACACTAGCAAAAAGGAAGTGGAGTGTTTCACTCACTGCAATATGCTGGTGAAAAGGCTAACCAGGTGTTTAGCTTGAGATAAAAGAAAAAGAAAAAAAAAAAAACACAAGAATTAAAACTGAAGAAATACAATATGTTTCCTATTTTGTCTCGAAAAAAGACTCTTAATGTGAAGGAAACAAACAAAATACTAACAATAAAGTGCTCACATGCACACAGACTTGTCTTCTGATTACTAATATTGTTATATAGCAAAAAAGTCATTTTAGATTTCATGCTGCCTAATGACATAAATAAGGTTTAGACTCACCAATGTCACCCAAAAGCCTGGTTAAAAGCATTAGTTCATGTTGCTTCTAAAGCACTGAAATATTTCATTAAATGTAGGTGGAGAACACTGATTTGATATGGGACTGTGGGGTGCAAAAAAGTGTAATTGAGGATTTGTTCAGGATTCCACTAAAGTACATATTGCAAAAAAGTAAGTATGTGAATATAAAATGAGAAATGATGCAATACAAAGTACTGCAGTTGTCTTGGGAAAATATGATTTCTTTCTGCTCAGTTAAACAATATACATCAGTGTCTTTGAGTAAGAAAAAATCATTTTATGCTGCGATGAAAAATGTGAGGTGAGGTGAATGCTTTGGTTGGTATATCGGTTGGTATCTCATGAGGCTACCTAATTTTCCCTTTTCTCAGCAAAATGCTTTCAGGTAAACTGCAATATCTAAAAGAACTATTTCCACAAATTTCATCGCCCAGCTATGTACAGCGAAAAAAGCAGTGCAGTATTCTGGTGAGCAGCAGGAGACGTCACGAGTCCCCGCTTTGGAGATATCAAGAGATTCTCAGTGCAAAACAAGCAGTAGAAGGTTTCAGAGGAAACCGGACACATAGAAAGTGGGTTTGTTCAAACAACATAAACGAGACGTTGAAGATGTGATTTCCAACAAACAGAATCAGAAAAAAAACATCCCGATCCCCTTGAAGAAAATGAGGGATGAAATGTCTCCGATCCAGTAAATCTCAACAAAAGCGACAAATGCAAATTTGTCAACTGTCAATCTTGCAAAAAACCCCGTCCAGCTTAGTTTTTTTTTTATCTCTCCACCAAAAGACGTCATTTTAAACTTTGCGTGGGAATATGCACTTACGTCAAAAGCGTCACACCATTTCCCTGTCATCACAAACGACAATAAAAAAAACAAAAGAAAAACACCTCAGCTCCTCATCTACAGAAGTAACTAAGCATGCAAAAAGTGTTGGGGTATCAAATACATAGTAAGAATACACATCTAGTAGTTTAGCAAAAAACAACACCTCTCCAAATAAAAAAGAAAAGACAAAAAGCAAAAACAAAAAAAAGGAAGGAAAAAAAACAACCACCACAACTTTGTTAGTCACATATGGCGCTTTGTGCTGTGTGTGATGTTAAATAGGTTCCTTTTTCTTGATATATCTTGTTAGTATTTGTGTTTCTGTACGTATTTTTTGTAATACAGTATATACATGCAGACAAGAGCGGGAACATCACACACTCAATCTTGATGCAAGCTGAAAGCGGCAAACCAGCAGATATGAAAATGGTTGGAAAAGAAGAAAAGAAAAATAGACATATACTGTAAATACAACCTGAAAACACAACTTATTGTAAAAAAAAAAAAAAAAGAAAAAATAAGGAAAAAAAAAAGTCTTTTGTCCTCAACCAAAGATGTACACATGAGTGTGATACGAAGGGAGAGGTACGGCTAACAAGCTAACTGACTACCAAGCTACTGAGCAGGACTAGCAATGAGAGCTGAGTGTGTGTGATAAGTGACAGGTGCCTGTGTTGGGACAGGTATTTTTCGACCCCTCTTGCTGAAAACGAGGGGGGTTGGTGGGGTGGAGGCAAAGCGTGCCCGCCGCTCCCCACGCTGTCCGCAGAATGTGATGAGTGTTGTGTGTGATTCTCATCCATCCCCTTCAAGCCACCTCATTCCATCGCCACGCTCCCCACAAACACCGTCTTCGAGCAATGTTTGTTGGTGTGTTTTTGCTTGTAGTTGAACTGAAATGAGGGGCATCGACGCTCTCTGTGAGTGCAGAGACGAGAGAGAGAGGGCAGGTGTGTTGCGGGTTTTAAGGGGCGGTCGGGGGCCGCACCGGTGTCGGGGTGGGGAGGCCTCTCTAATTGAAGACTTTGGGGGGTCCGTCGGGACGTCTGGTCTGGACGATCTGCTGCTTTGGCCGCGCCGCCTCGTCCTCCTCCGTCTCGCTCTCGCACACGTGGACGACCACGCTGGGGGTGGACTCTGTTCCTGCGTGTAGTTCGTACTTTTCACCTGCGGAAAGAGAAGAACAATAGTTACTAAGGAAGTATTTGCACTTTAAACAACCACATATGACATAGAAGGTGGTGCTGGAAAGCAACTCTAGTTCTGTGGTAATGGGATTATTTCTTCCACTGCGAAGAGTAATGAGAAGCAGAGTAACATCACTGGTTTTGGTCATGTCGTGGGATTTGTGGACATCAACCTAAGTACTGAATAACTATTGTAGAATTTTGAGGCACTCTACTAACATTAAATCCCATTAAAGCATTTGCAGTAGCAGCTACAAACATCTGGAATAGCATTCATCTCATAATAAAAAGTTCCTTCTCCATTGACATTTATAAGAAAAATCTCAAGACATATATGTTTTCAATGTCTTTTGGTTGTTCTAAGTGGTCCTAGTTTTTAGTATTTTATATTTATTGTATCTTAAACTCTACTCTTATAACTTTCTCTTCTGTTCTGCCTTGTTTTAATATTTTATACTGTGTTCTTCTCTTACAAATGAATTGCTTCTTGTACTTATTTTGTTGCGGCCTAATAGTTAACATGTGGAGCACCACTGTCAGTTTTATGAAGGGATTTCATGATCGTTTTTGTATTTTTACTCAATGGAGAATTATTATTTTTTGTATTGTTTTCTGCTGGATTATTTTAACCACTGTGTTTCCAAGCCTTTCAAATGACAGGGACGATGCCAGTTATTTAATAGTGCTCTTTTATCTTCAGAAAATGAAATCCTTGTCATGTATAACTGTTGTCAATTTAACAAGAAGAGGTAATTATGGAAATTATGACTGTATATGTATTTCCACGAGGGAATAACTGTACTTTTTGCTCCACTACATTTGTTTGACATCTACAGATGGGTGACAGATTAAAGGAAAAACCTGAGCCCTTGACCAATACAGTGAGGAATCCAATGTAGAGGGCATTTCACTAGCATAGTTTGAGTCCACTTCTCCCTTTAGAGGGAAGAGTCACTGCAAATTAATACAAAGTTGTTCTGAGTAATCACCTTTATCCTAAGACAGGACATTCCAAGGATACGATAAAACATTTCTACCCTGATGGGAGTGATCTCTTCCAGGATGACAATGCCCCCACATATAGGGCACTGAATGGTTTGATGAAAATGATGTGAATCATATGCTATGACCCCTTTGCAGTCAACAGATCTCAACCCTACTATGGAAGATTTGGACCAATGTGACCGAAAATCATCATCAAAACACCAAATGAGGGAAAATCTTTTGGGAGAATGGTGTTCCATCCATTCAGTAGGGTTACAGAATGAATGCAAAGGAAGCTATTCTAGCGGTTCCTAGTGGCCCAACACCTTACTAAGACATTTTATGTTGGTTTTTCCTTTGTCACCTGTTTGATCAGCTTATAAAATATGAGGCTAAATTCAAGGTATCAACAATAAGAATGAGAATTACAATAAAATACATGCAATGATATATGAATAACTACTTTAAAAGGTGTATTACTGATGGAATCTGATTCCATCTTCCACTGCTGGTAATAGGGAGACTAAAAACCCTGCTCCCACTGGCTAGAGCAGCACTGGTTGGAACAATACTTCTAGTTTATTATTTGTTTATTGTGGCTGTTTGTTCTATATTGACAATATGAGTTATCATACATTGAGGATTCTGTTACAGCACAAGGTTGAAGAACAGGTCAGCACTGAGAAAACAAAAAGACTTCTCCTTGGAATAACTCCATTTTCCCAGATGCCAAACTCGGCGGACTCAGATTGGAAAACATACACTTGCGAGATTGTATCACAGTTGCCATGGAGATGAGATCAGACAGCTGGCAGACAGGAGGAAATTGGCCTAGTAGCTTTTCACTGTGGTGCCAAACACAGAGATGGACAGTGAATAGAGTCCTGCTGTTACCGCAGGGAGTTGACAGAGGGAGTCAGCGCGCTGTGCTGCAGAGCTGCGCTAATCTGATTTCAGATGGCAGGATGTGAGGCGAAGAACAAAGCCATTTCCTGATGCCTCGTGTTTCTATGGTAACAGCAGAACATGTCAAAAGTGGTGCTCTGAGCTGGACGGAGGGTGTCTGTGTGTGAATGTTTGTGAGGATGTGGAAAGTTTAATCTTGTTTTTGTCAAACAGATAAAGGTGTTAAACTGAATACAAGTAGAAATAGTGTTTTCCACTTCATCAGCATGATCATACCCACATACGCAACCATGAGAAGACACTGTGGACATGGCACTCCCTTTTTGTAGATTGTTGTGACATTTTCTAAAGGTTGCCGCAACCTGATATCTTGTCCACCAGGCAGACAGAGGCAGAGGTGGTTACCGAGCAGAAATGCTGCAGGGGAATAAAGCTGCTGGGAAATATCTTAAAAAATCATCCACATCTACTTGTGCTGCCTTCACATTCAATACGCTTGTTAAAGCTGTAAATAGGATGGAAACTGCAAAAAGAAGGGGGTGTAGTGGAACTGATCTACATAATAATAATTGCAGGAATTTGGGGTGCATTGTTGGTTTCAGATTCCTATTTTTGAATCTCACATTGCTCCACCAATTATAATAGTGACAGCACATTAAAATCTGAAATATGGAACCTCGATTTTGAACTGAGGTAAACAAAAGCAGGCTGTCGGTTTTGCTAGCTGAAAAGACAACTGTTTCTGGAGCAGTTTAACAGCTGTGGGTAGCTGTTTAACTTAGCTAATTTTAGTTTCGTAGGTTTGTAAAAAACAAAACAAAAACAGCTGATATGGGTTTAAATTTAGAATCATAAGGGCCTTAAACATGCACTTAATCGCTCTACAGGACATACAGTACTCTTTAATACCTTTCACCCCTGGTTACTTCTTTACATTTTCTGAAACCCCACATTCAGTCAGTAATAGCTCCACAAATGAGAGGCCAAAATGAAAAACTCTGGGCTATAAGGAAATACAACACTTGGGATAATTTTGAAATACAATAAGACTCTTTGTCCCCATCACCAGGCCAGAGAAGATTAAAAAAACTCTACAAAAACTAGGTATTTTTGTCTTAAATAAAAAAACGTATTAGGAGTATTAGATGGAACAGACCTAATCCTGCAACCTTCGAAAAATGGCAGCTGGCTTTAAAACCAGAGCCTGGTCCGAGTGCAGGGACCTCCAGGGTGGAAAGGGTTAAGCATAATGCTACCAGACTGACACTGAAGCTAACAGGTTCGCCTCCACACGAGCTGATGACACAAAAATAACGGAATAGCATTGCTCTTTTTAGATGCACTGCGGAGGGAGTTAGTCCTAGTAATATAATGTTTAGGAGCTTATTTTGCATGCTTTTTATCTTTCCAAACTGTATTTTTTTCTCCTTATGAATATTAACTTGCCTAAATTGAATTAAAAGAGAACAAATCCACTTACATTATGCAAATTACTGCAGTTAGTTTATAATATCCTCCTTGTAATGGAAATAATGCTTGGTAATACTGTAGGTAGTAAGCCAGTAAACTAGACATGCTACACCTTAAACTACTCTTAAACTTTGTGTTTGTGGTTCCACCAAAATGGTACCATGCTCTCCCTGCAGTCCCATTCACACTACTACAACATGTATAATCTAGGACAGACCTGCTGTGTCTAGTTATGTTTGCTGTAATTGGACCGGAACTGATTGGAGGAGGGGGTCACTGTAGATTTGGCGCACACAAAGGCGCCTCCACAAATATTGACACTGATGCGTATTTCCTCAGAGACGTCAGAATGCAGCAAGTAGGGACTAAGCACCTGCGACATTGACGAATGGTGGCCTGCACTATGAATCTGATTCATGAGCTTCAAGCTGCGTGTTTTATGCTGCCTGACCAAGTCCGTGCGCAGAGTAACACGGCAGAAGGAACGTTTTTTTTGCGGATTTATAGCTTCCTAGAAACACATCCTTTCTATACCTCTGCCCTGAGGTGCATTATATGATTTTCTGTTTTAATCTGGGTTACTGTAATGTACATGTTACATGTAAGTAGGAACATCCCGTATGAGTTGGTTGAGCCTAATTACTGACCAGGTCCTAGCTTGGCTACAGCACACAGCAGGTCGTAGTTGATGACGGGTGTAGCGTCATCGCTCTGGCTCCAGCCCACAGGTGGCGAGGCAGGCGGTGAGATCAGGAACTGTTTGACTGGCTGGGGAGGCGCCAGGTACGACTTGTCGATGTCTTCATCGCCATTCTGGATCTGTGAGAGAGACAATTACAGACATTACCTGTAAATTAACAAAGCAACAATTATTTTACTATTTTGCCATTTATGGAAAATTATATTTATTTGTCCTTTTTTTTAATGAAAATTAAAGGGTAAATTATATCATTTATACAGTATTTTTCTTCTTTCTTAAATTAAAAGGACAATAATTGTCTGAAGTTAAATATGTAACTCTTTATATAATGGCTTATACCCATACTATCAAATTTAGTGTTTTTCTTTAAGGTAAATCATATTAGCTTTATGTTCTTTTGTACTTTTACATCCACTCTTAATACAAATCAAGCTAACTTTTCCATTACATCCAACATAATGCATAGACCTTTTTTAAACAGTACAAAGATCCACTGTTCTTGAAACTGAATATTTATGGCACCTCTCGGGCTACTGGCCTTGCAGTGGCAGAACACGAGTTTTTGGGTGCTAAATGGGTTTAATTATCTTAATTGTCCACACGTGAGAAGGTGTCACCACACTCTTGCTGCTGGAGCTCACCATGCTCTCATGGCTGCTTATATTTTTGTCCTCTACTAGTAGATATTTACTTAAGGCATTTATTTATTAAAATTAAAACTCTTATTTTTGTAAACTCTGCTGTCAGTCTCCACTTTATGTTGCAGCCCATGAGCCCAGTCATAACACAGGGAAAGGCCATTTTTAGTTTTTCAATTCTTCCTGGAGGCTCTACAGATATGTGTGCTTGATATTGTATATTTTCATGTGAGTAATTTAAACAAAACTGTTTTGGAATTATCAGTGGTGTGTATTTTCTTTAACAATCTTGAGCATGTATTAACACTTGTAATATTTTAAGAGCTTAGTTTATTGGAAATACTGTAATTCAGCAAAAATCTATTTACATAATAGTGTGTCTGCAAAACATATAAAGAAAATGTTGTCTACTGTTTCTGCACTTTATTAGAATTAGGAAATTTAAATTGAAGTGTATAAAAAAAAATTGGGCATTACAGTGTACTGCAATACATTGTGACTAATACGTATATATACAGTGAGCAGACAAATTACAGCAAACAGGTTTAGCAACCGTATCATTACAGAGGTCTATAAAGGTGGGTCAAACTGGGACAGCTATTAACATTCCCATACTTGCCTCTGTAATTGTGCTACTTAATAGCAAAGAAAAGCACAACAGATTTGCAGCTTCAGCCTTCTGTTGCAGGGCTCTTTCCCATGAAAGGATTTTGGCATTTTGATAGCTGCCAATTGCTGTAATTACAACACCTACATGTGGCATCTGTCTGATCTGTAAAACCCTTAATCCTCTTACATCAAAGTACTATGAGGTGCAGCAGGGGTCATGACTGATGTTGTGTTTGTGATAAAGGGGGGCATTAAATTGACTAAAGCTGGTGCATATTATTCCAGCGAGCATCACTTTGAAAGCATCTAAGCTGAACTGGGGTTTCTGGACTTCACATTGAAATATAGTCATTTAAATGCTGTTGAGATAATGTTATAGCAACCGAGTGACGCGTGTAGACAGGCCTTTTGCACTTTGATAAAATTAAGCCCATTTTTAACCCAAAAGACAAGATCCTTTTAACTACAGATTGTGAAATTCATGAATATTCTAGTATTATTTTTATAGATACGAGTGAATATGTAGATTATACATTTTACCACAGTCCTGAAGATATGCTCCTCTTATCTTGTGTTCATACTAGAAACTTTGCTTTTCTTCCCTTCTCTTCCCCACAGGCAAAATACAGACACACATACACAGAAATCAAAAACTGTGTTCTTCTGTTCAATCCTGTGACTGATGGGTTTTGACAGGAGGGTTTGTAGGTTGAGGAAGCAGTCAGGTGTGGCTCAGAGAAGTGAGCATCACAAATAAAGGTATAAGAAGAAAAAAACTGAAACGAGAAGGGAGGAGAGTCAGTGCCACCTTCCTTCTGCGAGTTTGTTTTCCCTGTTTGGTGTGTGTTTTTTGTGCGTGAGCGTTGGACAAAATGATGCGCTGTGGCATAACTCTCCATGTAAACAAGCAATGCTCTTCCTCAGACGGTCCATCTCCCAGGCCCCCTGCCTGCCCTTTCCCAGACCCTCTAACTGACACTCACTTGAGCAAAGTAGAGCTTGAGCTTCTTGCCGTTGAACTCGGACTCGTGAAGCTCGATGCGTGCACGGGCAGCTGCCTCTGGGGTGCTGAAGTTGATCCGGACTCTCCGGAAGCTTTTGAACATCTGGAAAGTTGTCTGTTCATCGTAGATCCTAAACAACGCCTCAAACCTCTCCTGTAGAAGATAAAAAACAGAAAAATGTACAAATATGATAAGAGATTGATAACTTGATTGTCCTGACTGAAGCATCTTGAATATGTGCTGATATTCTACAGATGCTGTGACAAGTAGAAATCATTTAAACAAACAAACTAGAACAAAAAGTTCACATTTTTGCTTGATAAAAAGTTTAAAAATGTAATCGTTGTTGATCACCTACACTTCTCCATGAACCAACAAATTGTTACAGCAGTAGTTACACAGAGAGGTGGTTGCCTTCTGGAAAAATGTCCACTGAATCGTCCCAGTCACTTCATTTATTTCAGTCAAATAAATGTTAAAATTCCATTAAAAGCAGTTATTAACTCTTCTTAATGCATACATACGGTTTAGCAACAACATTAAAACCATTAATAGGTTAAGTTGATCATCTTGTTACATTGCAAAATTCTGCTGGGAAACCTTAGGTCCTTGCATTCTTGTGGATTTTACTTTGACACGTACCACCCACCAAACACAACCCCTCATGACAACGGTACTCCCGCAGCAATAATAAACGACCTGCCACAAATCAGGAACTGCACAGGAAAGGCTCGAGAAACATAACAAAGAGCCCAATGTATTGATCCAGCATCCATACTCAAGTCTCAATCTAACTGAGCATCCACGGGATCAACAAACCCGATCTGCAGAGAACCCCCCTGCAAACCACAAAGGCCCAAAGGATCCAATACCAACATCCCAACACCTACAGAGGGAACATGTCCTCCCTGACGAGTTAGAGCTGATTTGGCTTCATGAGTGATATCTACACAAAAACAAATATTAGTGGTTGGTTTTAATGCTGTGGCTGATCAATGTGTTTTGTGTGAATTTCCGGCCGTCTATGCATTATTTTTCAATTATGTTCCGAAAAAAAATAACAAATTTGGGGATTCAGGTTCTTTGACACCTCTGTCTGCAACAGACGTGACTCTAACTGCTCTGTACACATCATTTCGTTATCAAGTTAATGGAAAAATTAGATTTCCAGCTTCCCGTCATTTTCCTGCAATCTTCTCTGGTGTTGTTTGTCTCACAGTACATTTTTTTTTCCTTTCTGTTTTTTTTCTTTCTGTAATTATCTCCTTTCTCCTTAGGCATCGCACTTTGTCTTTAACATTACCCATACATTCCCACATGTCTCCTGTTTTTTTGTGTGTTTTTTTTCACTCAGGCCTCTCTATGGGCACCAAATTGGCCTCCTCAGCTGTGAACTCAATCAAGCAGCTCAGTAGGGGGGCAAAAGGAAAAGGAAAAAGGCCGCCGGGAGAGCTGGTTTCTGAGTAATCAGTAATGCTATTCTTTGTCTCCTAGCCGACCATCTCCCAGCAGCGGCAAAACTTCACCATGAAATGAGTCTTCTTTCCAAGAATCACAAAGGATGTCGGACTGCTGCTTTTCCCTTTTACTTTATTCTCGTGCCCAGAGTCTTAAGAGCCACATGTTTGCAATCAGTGGCATCAGTGTCAGCTGCTAAGTGCTGCTCTCAAATTAGCCTCTAATTCTGTTATCGTGAGGCAGTTTTTTCATCTGAACAGGTTTTTCTTTTCTGTTAGCGGCTGTGGGAGACAGAAAACTAAAATACTCCCACAACACTTCCCTTGTTGAGCTGACACAGCAGCTCTCGCCAGGATGGAAAGGGTGCCTGTTACCTGAAGGAACACAGGCAGCATGTCAGCTGTGAGATCTGCCCCGGTACATCAGTGACAGCTTGGTGACTGGAGACACCAGGTATCTGTAAACTCAGCACAATGAGATGAGTGCTGGGTTCTGTCTGTGTGTCCTGTCCTTTTGGTGAATCCTTAGAAAAGCTCTTGCACATACATATCTCATCTTATCCTGTTTCACATTTAATACAACAGTTAATACAATATGATACTGTATATCACAAAACTACAAGCAGAACATAAAGATTTGGCCGTGCTGATTATGTGTACCGTTGTTAGTAATGATTACATTTTGATACTTGAAATAAGACATGCATTGCTATAAAACTGCAACTGACAATTGTTTTCTTCAATTTTTATATTCATTCTGCCACTTATTCTCATTTATTGAGACCTGATTATGTATGAAAACAGTGAAAAACATCCATCAAAATCTGTTCAAGTCATCGCTTGGTTGTGGGTTTTTCAAAATAAGATATCCTGTTAACTATAATTTAGCTGAATGTCATGATGTATGTATCATTTAGTTTTACTATCATCAAGGAAATATAATAAATTAGATTTTTTTTATACATTTTATACAGATCAACTATAGTACAATTTCACTAGAGCCAGGTACCTTTAGTGACAGTTAATATAATAGTAAATATGCTCTAAAATACAGACTGTACTCTGCTCCTCTGTGGAGAAATCACACCGTCACCCTGTCTGACACATACAGAGTTGTAAATGATTCTGCAAGCTGTGAACCACATTTATGCTTCAGTGTGTTGTTCACTGTGGCCAAACAATTTGGATTTAAAAAAATAAGCAGATTAACACTCAAAATCCTCCCTCCTTCCCTGCTTGTTTTATTCCCAGCTTTTCTCCCCATGTAAGTGCATCTACTCTTCCCTTTGCTAAACTCCTCAGGGTAGCTGAGTAAACTTCAGAGCTGGCTTCACCTCCAGGCACCGTGATACCATTTTTAGTCCGGTTTCTAGTTCACCATACAAGGTGCATTCTTAGGAAGCACGGAAAAGAGGTCAAGTCCAGGAATGTGTGAATATCTTGACTCCTTTTATGCATTATGAGGAGAAATACCGACTAACTCAGCAATTAGAACGCAAGTATCCCAAAAACTGAGGAACGAATGTGACTCATCACGACACTGGGACAGCGGAGTGTGCTCATTTAAAATGAATTCCCTCACCCGCATAGTTGTGCATAAATAGCAGAATAAGCAGCATGTCAAAAAGTTGCTTCTTCTGCTCTTACACATTGTACTAGACAGGCTAAACAGCCACCCTCTGTAATACAGATTTGTGTTGCTGTAGCTTCATGGAAATGAAATACTTTGGTGTCTTTGTTTTGATTTATAAGATCTGCCCCTGTTCGTGCTAGAGAAACCAATCTGATCCTGTTTAAGTTGGCATTATAGATTTATTTTAAACACTTGGGCATTCATTTAAAGTCTTATTTCTCCCCTTATGATGGATGTTAAGTCTAATAATCACTATTTTCTGCTAGTTACTTGCTAAATTTATCTACTTGTTGTTAGTCCTGGGCCGGTAATGTACATCAATCAGCAACAACATTGAAACCACTGACAGGTGAGGTGTATAACACTGATTATCTTGTTACAATGCATTGTTCTGTTGGAAAATCTTGGGCCCTGGCATTCCTGTGGCAGTGCCAACCACCTAAACACCAAGCAACATTCTCTGATGCCCCCCCAGGGCAACAGTGCACCCCAACGGCCGCAGCCTTCCCCAGCAGGATGATGCACCCCGTCACACCACAAAACCTGCTCAGGAATAACTCGAGGAACATGACAAAGACTCCAAAGCCCTGACTAAGCCTCCAAACTCCATAGATCCCAATCCAATCGAACACCTATGAACAAACCTGAGACACCACCCTGCAACCCACAGGACCCAAAAAATCCACTACAAAAAAAAGCTTTAAAGATTTTATGTAAATGAATTGCAAATTTGGGAAAAGAAAGGAGAGTGGAAATTTCATTGTGTGAGGTTGGCTTGTTTTTCAAAACATTTCACACTAACCTATTATTTGTTCAAAACCCTCCTGATTTGGGTACAAACATGATTAGCTTGAGAATAACAACAAAGCACTTGTTTGGCCTCTCTGCAGAACCCACTTAAGCCCTTATTCAAACTGTGAATTTTCCATGAGCCTTCGCCAACCGCTATGACTCACATGTCATCAAATTCCATGTGTAAAACTGATAAGGTAGTCATTACACACACACACACATAGACACACACACAGTGGCTACTTCCTTAACCTAAATTGATGTTTTGGCATGAGCAGAGATGTGGGAAAGCTCCGAGATCATGTTCCATAATAGCGTGCCCTGTTTGTTTTTAACCCCATACACTGAGGCCGATACACCCACGGCCGATTGGTGCGTAACAAGTGAGCGTGCTTATCACTAATTTATTAGGTCTCTATGAGTGAACATCCTGAGGGAATGAGAGGAGGAAGACGAGGGGAAATGAGGAAGAGGAGAGGGGTGTTGAGTTACACATGGCTGAAAAGTGGCCTGCTCATCTGCCATCGCTATGTTCCCTGCGGTGACCTACTCCCTTTGTTCTCTCTGTATATATGTGTGTGTGCTAGAGAGCAAGTGAGTAAGTATGTGTGTGATGCACACAATGTGTTGAGGATTCTTTACTGTGTTTCCACAATTAGCTGCCTGTAGGTACCCACGGACATACAATATGCATATAACCACAAACATGCAATGAGAGTATGACTTGTCAGCAGAGGCAGACTGGTTTTAACTGCTGAAAATCCAACTACTACTGTATTAGTGGTAAATGAGAGACTGTAGGACAACAGGTGAGAGAGCAGAAGAGAACAGCATGTTCTCATTTCTCATTCAGAACAAGACAGATTACAACATCCACTGAAGAAGCCAGATAAAAAAACATGATTTATCTCCCACACATCCGCTATTAAGTCATGGAAAATAAGAGAAAATTGGATATATTTTAAGAAGAACACAGGATGAAAACATTGTTTTAAAAAGCATTACATTAAAATAATATAACAAACATACTGTATACATATAAACATCTACTTCAGGATTTCTTCTCACATTTTCAACTAACAAGACAATCTGATGTGTTTAGGGTGGGGACAGTTGAAAGCAGTAGGTGTGAAGTCACAGCTCTCAAATAGCCGACAACTTGACTTAATTGAAACAGCAAGGGTGGTCATCATTGCTGACCGCATGTTTCTCCATGTCACCTTTACATAACACCCAGGGTGTACCTCTGCAGCCTGGATTCCCTTCCCTTCCTGTCTTAGATTGTCCACTTCACCTCTGCTCTGCTGTTGCACAACTGAGCAAGCCAGAGGAAGCATGCAAGCTGTAATTTGCAATGTGAGATCTTTTCCTCCCTGTCTTTTCCATTTAGTTTTGACAGACTTTACATCAAAACTTGTGACCCATGCATGAATGCACATGAGGGGAAGTCAGAACCACTTGGTGAACTCACAAATTGTTTTTGGAAAAGGGTGCAATGAAATATAGTAACAGCAGAAAGGTAAAAAAAGAAAAAAGGAAACATTTTCTTATACAGAAATATACATGTTTTCAGCTTCTGCAGCTTTTCACCAAAAAGTACCAAGATTTTTACTTGGGTTTTTATGTAAGAGGACAACCACAATTTATAGTAAATAAAGTCCTTTTGACAGCTCACAAATTGCTTCTGGTAGTAGAAAGTGAAGGGAAGACTGGAAGAAAATGTAAATGAGCTGCTGCTAATGCACCACAACCCTTCTGAGAAAAAACTGTGCTGTTTTATTTGAAGTATAACTACAGTCTTTACATATAGCATATGAAGAAAAGTGAAAAAAATCACTCTTGCAGTTCTACAAATCCCGCATGTACTGAGGGAAAAAGAATATATACATTTTACCACCCAAAAAGGAAACCAGGATAATAAAACTCCAACATGGAGAGATATAAAGCTTACTAGTAAACTAGAGCCACTCTGGTGGTGGCTGCAGGGCCATCCTTCAGCAGATTGCCTCTTGGGCAATGAGGCAGTTATGTTCCTGACGGTAATGGAAAGGCTGTCATCACAGCGGCAACAGGACATGACTGTGGGCATGACTCACATTAAGCAGCACAGAGAGGCAGCAAGCACTGAGCCAGCAAGTGGTCCTGACACACAATCATCCGAACAAAATATCTGCGGCACAACAATAAATAGCAGTGATTGACAGAGCAGTGCTGAAGGGAAACGGGAGACAGGAGGGGTGATAAAGCTGAGGAATTAACAACTATATACAGTGTATCTGCTTCACACCTTTTCCAGGTAATGAATCGAAGTGGCAGAACTAGGTGTAACCCTATGACAGGTGACTGTCACTTAAGTGTTTTCCCACCTTATGTAAAGGAGAGATTAAGTTTCGTTAATGTGCGAGGATCACTGACAGTCAGCAAACCTGCAGGTTCATCCTGTTCTGTTAGCGCAGTAAACACAATGACGGTGAAATGACTTCAGTAGCACCACACAAACACTATTCTCAGCAAATTATGTTCAAATTGTGATGTTCCACTAAAGCTCCTACATGCTGTCGACTTTCATTGTTGTATTTGTCAGCTCATTGTGCGGTTTAGGGAGTTAAATAAGGCCTGCATATTCAGCTGTTTGTTCGCTGTCACTGGTTGACAGTGAGCAAGTCACATAATCTGAAACACAGTCACACGTCCCGTCACTCCTTTGATCAGCCATGTGCCCGAAAATGCACTAAGCACTCAGAAAACAATCACAAAATCATCTCAGTTTTAATTTGAAAATAAAAGCCTTTCCAGTGTTGGAATGAAAAAGTAACAGCTAAGTGAGCAATGACAGAAAACAGCATGTAGAGATCTAATAGAAAACAGAAAAAGCTTTTAATTTAGTAAAGGGCTGAAACAAATTTTTTATCATCAATAAATGGTTCATGTCATTCTTTAAAGAAAGAAAATGCTGATATCTGCCAGTACAACTTCACTGACTGTGTCACAATGCTCTATTTTGATCTCGTTTCTGATTTAAGCCGGTACAGTATTTCAATCATGCTGGTGCTCAGATGTCACAATCCATGACTGTAATCCACAAGCTTGTTCAATTCTATGTTGAATTACACCATTTGGCGTTGTGGATCAAAATGAAAAGATTAACCGACCCTAATTGGGACGCAAAGAAGGGTTATTCTGTGTTTTTTTTTTTTCTTCTTTTTTTTCTCTCGGCGAAGAACTCTGCGACACGTGCGTGGCTTTAGCACAGTCTAATCCAGACCCTCGTGCTTGAATGGGATTTGGGTGAAAACCAACAAATTAGGCCATCGACCCTCGGGGTGACCCAGGGACAGTGTTACACTAAAAATAGATCATGTTGGAATAATTAAGAAAATTCATTTCTTAATCGTGTGGACCATCATTTTTAATTACCACCATCCCTAAAGGGCCAAACTGGAACCAGTCTAATGAGGTCGACCAAGGAAGGCAGATTGTGGAGATAACAAACCGAGCTGGATGAAA
Organism: Chromis chromis; assembly: GCA_900302755.1. NCBI lineage: Eukaryota > Metazoa > Chordata > Actinopteri > Pomacentridae > Chromis > Chromis chromis. The sequence continues at coordinate 31,902 of OMNN01006074.1, forward strand.
CGTCTTATTTCTGCATGCATGCTTGTTTCAGCACACTTTTCGTTATCACATTCCATATTTTTTCCATGACTGTGGAACAGAGCCAACTTTCCACTGCAGTTATTACTGTGTTGAAAATGTATTATATTTCAAATACAGCAGAGCTTTCAGCTGCCAGACGTTACTACAAACACTGTTGAAAGTAAAACAAAAACTCAAATATGAGGATGTTTCCATGAGCTATCAGCTTTCAGTTCTGCACCGGACCATGCACATCTCAATGAACCTATTGACTAGCATCTATAATCTACTCTGCAGATTATGCGCCTCTACCTCTATAATAAGCAAAGAAACTCTATTATTATAGCTGGTTTGTCATTGTTATCTTAGTGTTTCTACATGGGTTTACACCAGCAATCTTAATAACTGTCTGAAACCAATGTGCTGCTAATACAAGATTCTAACTGATGGGATCAAAATTCTGTACTGACGAGGCGAGCAGTAAGTCTCATGAGTCAGTTATCCACGTGACACCATGTGATCAACAACGGCACCTGTGTTATACACATTTTTTAAGCCACTTGCTGATGCATATCTGCGATTTAACCATGGACCTGCAGAAGGAGCTGCACGATCTCCATTAACAGGCCTAGCATAAGAAACTTTCATGTCGAGAATCACCACTGGTGATCAGAGTCTGGCCAATGGCTACAAGCCAAAGGCCAAATGGCAGTCTTTGTGTGCCCACAATGTCCAAGGCCCAAAAATGTGCATCAGATCTGCAGCACATCAAGAGCATATTCATTATTTTGTTCAACATTCATGGGGTTGTGCACCATGAATTTTTCTTCCAAGTATCAGACATCCAGTTCTACTGTAACATCAGGAGTTATCTTAGAGAAAATTCAATGTAAACGACCTAAATGATGATGACAATTGGGTGCCGCACCATGACAACATGCCATATTGAAAATGGGCACATTTCTTTTGGCTGCGCCCATGCAATTATCGCTCTCCACCTCTTTACTTATCAAATTTGTTTCCCTTCAACTTCTTCCTTTTACCTGTCATAGGTTTGACACAATGCAGGAGATCCAGCGTGCATTGCAGATTATGCTTGACACACAGAACAGGACTTTCAGGTGGTGGTCTGAGTGTAGCAGGAACGCTGGGAGCAGCATTTTGCTGCACTAGGTGACTACTTTGACCTATTTTTCTAAAAAAGTTTACTAAACATAAACATAGCTACTTTACAGGACTGCATTTGGCAGTAAGTTCAGTTTTTTAGAAAAGGCATTTGCTGGATTTTAAAAATGAGGCCTTCATTTTTTAAATATTACGCTGTGTCATGCTTCCTCCTACCATGGGAGACACTTTAAACTAATTTGATACTAGTCAGTACTTTTGTGACTCCATTTTTTAATATATTTTTTTGCGATTGTCAAATTCACATTACATTGCCTTTGGTCTAATTACTTTTTATGGTATCTGACCTTTTTTGATTTGCAATCACTATCAAGGAGTTTGCTTTCCCTGCAGTGGGACAGCAAGTTCTTACTACAACAGCCAACTTCATGCATGGTGAGAGCTGAGGAAAGCATGCAAATGATGTTGTTTTTGAAGTCAACCCAGCCGTCACTAACTCTTATGCTTACCGCATGCTTGATACAACAAAGTACTTTACAATATTCTTGTTACAAGTCAGAGTCTGCAAATATCACAGGCAGAGTCTGTTCAATGATGTCAGCTTAGTGGCTCTTGGATCTACTCTTAGCCTCGAGATTAGGGGTCAGTTCTTTAACACTATGAGAGACTATAAGATAAAGTTAGCTTGCTGACTACTTAGGGTGAGGTAATGTGTTATCACAAAAACACAAACTCAATATCACTGGATAAACACTGAGATTGTGTGTGTGTGTGTGTGTGGGAAACTCAACTCGGCACATAGGGAAACAGCTTTTTATCAAAGCAGCCATTAATATTAGCATAGCAGCAAATCCTCAGTTTACAAAACAACAAAAACATCTCATGATTAATAGCTATGTCTGCATTGTGAGGGCTACATAAGCACTGGGGAGGCATGTGAATGTGGGCAAGTGTTATTACAGTGGAATCAATACCTCGAGCAAGGAGCCCTATTGATAGGGGCCGACACTGCGGCGCTACACTGCCACTCCCTTGGGGACAATGTGTCCACGGCAGGGAGCTTGAAATCAGTTTACGGCATGTGGGGACACATTAATCCTATTACCATCAATCTGGTCATTATGGTTTTTATTGAGGCAGGAGCTTTTGCTCTTCAACAGCACTTAGGCCTCGGCTGAACACACACATGCGCACACCAGCACACACATTTTTCTTACATCACACACTCTAAATATGCAAGTACGTCCACACAGATCTATAAACTTCAGAGGCGACGGTAATCCAAAGAGCTGCACAACATTACATAAGGTAGCTGAAGAGATGCTACACTAACAGCACTTAACTTAGGCCACAACATACTGACAAATGAGATCCGGTTCTTTGCTCACCAGCGCTCTGTCTCTTCTTACCGCTCGCTCTTGTATTCCTCCCTCTCTCTCTACCTTTCTGGTGGTAATCAGTGCATCACCTTGTGGCGATGCAGCATCTTAAGTGATGATTAAGCATTACAGAAACAAAGATAAGAGCCTGCTGCACGGCTTGTATAAACCATGTTTCTGCACTGGATGTATGGAAGTAACCATGTACATTTGTTCAATTGCTGTATACTTTAGCTTTTATTCAAGTAACATTTTGAATGCAGGACCTTTACTTAGTAACTTCTTCACTTTACTTCATTACTTGGGAACAAAAGTGGTTTCTTTCTTGCTCATAAAAAGGACATAAATTGTGAACTGTTACTTTCCAGGAGTCTATGATGACATCTTGCTTGCTTTAATCAAACCAATAGTCGAAACCTCAATGCTATTCAATTTACAATCATATAAACTTACAAAAGCTGATAATTGCAATGCTTTTACAAGTTCAAACTTACCAGTGTTTTTCACTTCTGCTTGAATAATGACTTAAATGATTAATCAACTATAAAAACTAGAGACAATTAATTTTCTGACACTATAAACACTGCTTAACACAACATTAGTAAAGTCTGCCCTTGGCTTGCAGCATGAAGTATGGAGATTGGTCTATGTAATGGTCTGAAGCCTTACTGTACTTTTCCAAGGTAATTGGTTTGACATTGCTATTTTAGGCACGACAACTGTCTTGTCTTCTCATGGCCATTTGTGTCGGACTGGAAATCCAATTGGAAATTCTGACAAGAAAATTATGTTCTATAAGTGACTTCAATAACAAAGGCCGATCATTGTATGACGCCGTCTTCCTTGGCGAGTAAACTGTGGGCCTCTACATTCCACTGCCTTTTTTCTTTGCTTCTAATCTTATCAATTCATAGTCGTGTCATCTTGGCCACGTGGTAACCGGACACCCCACTCAGGAGACTGTCTTTTGTTCTACGTCACCCTAACGGACGCAGCGCTAACCTTTAGCTGACACCCGAGCTCGAGAGCTTCTCTAAGGTTTCAGGCAAATGTAAACTGCCCAGCTCTCCAACTACCTAGTGCCCAGACTGGGGGGAGCAAGCACACCTGAGCCCACTGCTCAGACCCAGGATCGCTCAACCCTGCCAAGGTGCAGATCTGGTTTCCTACCAGCACAGAACATGATACCATCACCGTCTACATCCATCCTGTCTGTCCTGCCGCTGCACCTCTGCCTCTTGCCTTCACCCAACAACTGGTCGCATCACAACAGTGTTTTTTAAACGTGTGTCTAGGATCACCTCAACATTCAGGTCAAACTTATCAGGATGGACTAAGATATTAGGATATTAGAACAATGCAGAGAAAATGCACTAAATGAGCAATGATTGATACAACTGATAGTCAGTAAAAACAAGTAGGACATCAGTAAAGATGATATTTAAAGTTGGTTTAAAAGTAAAGAAAAATATGAGCAGGATCTTGTCTGGAGCTATTTGGATTAAGAAATCATCTTTTCAAGCAAACATACCCAAGCTTGCTCCACCTTCTCAATTGTGAGAATCATTTATCTTATGTGATCAAAAACTGAATATCTACACCTCTATTACTTCAATGTACCCAGAAAAGAGTGCCTTTATTGAAATATCCCACGCTTGATGAGTGAAAGCAAATCACATACAATAATTGGATGGCACATTGTTTAGTGCCTTGCCTTTGCTGCTTAGATGCTCAAAATAACCTTCATAAATCAAGAGGAATGACAACCCGTTACATAAGGTTGCACAAAGACAGTGGGAAAAGAGTGAAAACATCACACACGTCAGCAAAATCACTTCAGTTTTGCTGAACTACAAATAGCAGATTAGTCATCAAATCTCCCCTCCTTCGGCATAACCAGCATAATTTCTGTGACAATAAATGCCTGAGAAACAGACATACAACACACGTGACAGACAAACATGGAGACAGACAGACGAGAGGACAAACGGAAAGTGACCCAGGCGGATGGAAACTTCTCCCGGCGTCCTCGGCCAGGAGCGGCGCGTGTTTGCTGACAGAGATGTTTGTCTGTAGGTCTGTGAGTCCGCTGACTCACTGTTGTGGTTGGAGTGTGTGACTGTGGAGTGTGTGTGACTGTGTCAGTGTTACTACCGTCTTCGGTGTGTGGGAGAGCAGGCACAAGTTGAAAATAGCTGTCCTTCGTGGCTTTGCAATGCGGCCTCTGTAGTGTTTTTTATGACAGGTTTGTGTATAATTAAGTGTGACAGGATCATAATGTCCAAATCCTGTTTGTCTCCCAAAACCTTGATGTGTTAAACGCTTCACAGTTAAAATAAACACGTTTCAAGCGGCGACAGACTGGAAGCCAGAGAGGCACTTAACAAGAGCCGGTAGACGAGGCTGATTAATTATTTACACGTATATAAAAGACCAAATAAATAGGCAACCATCAAACTGGCAAGTGGGTAAATAAATAAATAAGAAGGAAATGCCAGCATCAAATCAAACATGCAAAGTAACTGTACAGGCTTGCATCATGCTCTGTGATATATTCCCTGCCTGCCATCATGCTATGACCTTCACCATGTGTCCTGTGCTATCATCTGCTGATGCTGGTACATTTTCCAGGTAATGACAGTGTTGTGACGAACATACTACAGCAGTCAACATGCAGCTCGGGCTTCACTGAACCTCACAGCAACAATAGTCCTTCTGTTTCCTCCAAAATGGATCCCGAGCACTTTGGAATAAGAGCCTACTGTACCAGCAGCTCTGCCGTTATTATAACAACAACCTGTCCTATCAACAGCCTCTCTCTGTTTGGCTCATTAATGATGTAACCAGCATGGATTGAGCCGAGGCGTGGGCAAGGCATTTCAACCGTATCAAAACAATGACTCCAAAAACACCACAGTCACTCACGAAGCATCTCCTCTAATTAAAACAACCACCATTCACTTATTTTCTTCATGTCGCCCCCTTCAAACATCAATGTCATTGCCTAATCTTTCCTTGCAGCTTCTATAAATAGCGGCAATCCACATATTAGTTCACCCAAAATGCTTTGCAGCAAAACAGAAGTCAGATTATTGTCCCTGGTCTTCTGATTTGGGTATATTAATAAAAAACAGGGGCTCGGATCTTGTTGAATGATGATAAAAACAAGAGCAGGCTGTCAGGGAGGTGAGCTCAATCAGAGGCCGCTCCCCACGTGCCCTGCTTTAATCTGCCCTCTCCGCCAGCGTTCTCCATCACTCGCTGTGTGCCAGAAACCAGGATTAGTGGTGTTCTTTGTGCCATTCGAAAGTCAGACCCTCTGTCTGCTCTTTTTAATTGTGCACGAAACCTTTTCTCTTTGGATGCGTCGAGTAGAAGTGGGCTGATAAGAGCTGTTTGACAGGAGGCTTTAGCGAAGAACTGCCCTCTGATCAGTGTGTCTTGCCTGTGGCTGTGTTGAGCCTTTCTGGGGAGAACAGCTGATCTAAGAGCACCAAGCAGGTTTTGACAAAAGTATATGACAACGAAATAAATGACACGTCCAATCCTAGTCATATGTTGTAAATTAAGAGATATTATGTGTTATAAGTTGCACTGGGCAGAAACCCTACAACAGCAACACCTCTGTGTGCCTTGGCAGTTATTGTCCTTTCACTTGCATTTCCTAGGAAATCTCAAGGATGATGGCCGCCATACTATAATTAGAGAGCAAATGCAGGGTGACACATTGGTGTCTCTCACCTTGGCTGGTCTGCAGTAGTTAGAGACTGTAATGAGAGTTGGGAACACACACAGCAGCTGCCTGCAGCTCGCTGGGTGAATGCAGACCACAGGGTGAGTCAGTGGTCAACTTGCATTCTTCATGTGTTCGTATGTGCAGGGTATTTTTAAGCAAATAACAAGCACATGCAGATCAGGCTGTTACAAAAAACAAGCAGCAAACCGGTCATCCACATCTCATATATGCATACAGTACAACACCTATGCACAGGTAGTGTGGGATTAGTGATATTCATGGAGCTGCAAAGAAGAAGAAAAAAGCAAAAATATGGCTGAACAAGGTGGGCGGGGTGGGGAGATGAACTTCTGCTGCTGAATTCAGCCTTCATCGCACCAGAGCACATCAGCGTTAGAGAACAAGCAGCACAGAGGAACAAAAAACATGTTGTATGTCCATCCATGCCAGAGACTCCTCATGTACAGCGGCTGCTCATAATGAACTAAACCTTGATCATAGGAGATCCAACCTGTCCTCAGACTCTGGAGCTGCAATATTTTTTTTCCCACCCTTTTTCTGCATCTCTTTCTGTCTCTGTGGTGATGAGTCAAATCAGACAAGCAAACACGCAGCCAGCAGGTGAGGGAATATATTCTGACATGGAATTTCCAAAGGGTTTAGTGGGTGAGTCAAGCTTTGGCAGACCATCTGTGTAGCCTTATAAGCCCCCAATACTGGCATGTACCAAAGTTGGGGTCCCAAGGCTCACTTTGAAGGCATTTTAGTGCAAGTGCTGCCCTGCTCTTTGACTGACAGGCAGCATATACCTATATACCTGTACCTGAATTGTCCTGAGGGCTTAGGAGAGATCAATAAAATATTACTGCAGGGAGTCAAACTTAAATGTCATCAATAACATCCCTACTGGGTGCTGTGGAAAGGTTACACAATTGCAATGCATTTTACCATCCGTGCCCAAATTCTCTGAAATTCTTCTTTTATTTGCTACTGGATTGTCTTCTCCGGTCTAACCTGGTGCACCTGCAATGCTGCTGTGATGAGGAGAGGGCAGAGATACAGAGGGGGGGAGAATGGGGGTCTGTCTGCCACTGCGTCTAAAAAACTGCCTCACTTCTTTCCCTGCATGTGTCTTGCATGGACAATTCAAATCCATCACACCCTTTCATTCAACCTGCGCATCATCTCTCTAAAATCCCTCGCCCCTGTGCAACTTAACGCCACAATACTATAAGAATTGGTGCATTACGGATCTTTTTTTTTTTTTTGCACCCTATTCTTGCGTAATTTGGCATTTCATCCAGTATGAATCAATGCGCGGTGCGGGACGTGCGTCTTGGCGAGCTGCGGCTCCCATTGATAAAAATCCTCGTCTGAGAAAGAGAGAGAGAGAGAAAGAAGGCTGCATTCAACGTCACCAAGACATGCATGCACTTCTCGCAGGCAGCAGTCGGTCCTGAGTCTGCACAACCAACAACCGCAAAGGGCGAAACCATGCTTTGCTGCAGCGTGCGCTTTTTTTTGGGAGGTAAACCGTACCTGCATTTTGTCTGATGTAAACACCTCAATGTCTACTTCGCAGGCGATGATGGTCACCATCTCCAGTTTCATATTTATCGATGGCATTCCCTTGCGTGATTGAGGAGGGGAGTAAAAAAAAAAAACAACAAAACGGAATAAAAAGTCTTCCTCGTTTGCAGGTTGCGGACAAATCGTCTGTCGGGCTCTTCCTCCAGAAAGTTGCGGTTCTTGCGCCTCGGTTTCTTCTGCGCTCAGAGTTGCTGCTGGACTCCTCACTGCACTAACGCGCTGCTGACAGTGATGCTGCAGCAGCCGCACAAACTCTCTTCCTCCCTCCCTCTCTCTCTTCCTCCCCTCCCTCCCTCTCGCGCTCCTGCCCTCCCCCTGGCTCCACATTGACGTCATTACCATCCTCACGTTCGTCGTGTTTTACGCCACTACAGTGCTTGACGAACCGTGCAGGGGGCACTGCAGAATCCACGGGCCGGTTTATTCCGCTTTTCCTTGTATTTTTGGTGTCAGTGGAGAAAAAAAAAGTGTCACACACGTTTGGAAAAAAAAGAAACTGCACATGGGTACATCAAGTAACATCAACATCAGTGTCACCCTGATTAACCCAGTGGATTCCAGCACAGAGCTCTGATGAATGAATGAATGAATGAACACAGTGTGGACATAATAACAGGAACAACCTATATTTTATAAGTCTTACATAAATGGTCAACATTCTGAGGCTGTTGATGTAATTTAACATTTACTTTCACTATCACCATCAAGTTAAATCAATACCTCTATGACAGTGTCATATTAAAAACTAGGGATGTAACAGTTGTAGTGGCTATTTGTCAAAAATCAATCTCAAACTCATAATAAAAAAAGCCACTGCTGCACCATGAGCATGCAGTAAAGTCCACTGTCCAAACAACAATCTGTGCCCTTTGTGTTTTTTTTTAATCCAATGCAAGTACCCTTGCCTGCCTACTTATACACAATGAAGTGCCCCTACTGCTACCCTGCACTTACAAAACAAATAAAACAGACAATAAACTAATCAGACTGAGTGAAACTAACAAAATGAAAATAAATAAACAACTAATAACTAAGATATCCTAGTCAAAAAACCAAACAAACATCTAAAACAATCAAACATACAAGCAAAATCAAACTACTAAAAGAAAAAAGTAATAAATAGCTCCAACAACAGTACACACAAATTACAGTTCTGTGCCGGTGCGTACTTCAGTTTTAAAATCACAGTAGCTTCGTCCATTTATGATACAGTGAATACAAAAAATACATAATATTAAACTGCTTCTTTCTTTCTTTTTATTTTAAACACTTGTCCACTGAACAGATTGTCATTGTCCTTAACTTTGCTGATCCCCCACCAGAGAAATTCACTAAATAAATAGATCTAAAATAAATATTCTCTTACATAAATAGGAAATAACAGAATATATATACATGATACCCATTAAATTGTATTGTACTGGCATTCACATTAGCAGCTTTCAGCTTCAAACTGGGATTGAGCAACACAAATATTCTCTTGAATAAAAATACAGAGCAGTATTTAGAAAATGAACTAGTTGAACAGTGTCATTGCTGTCGGGTAACTTTAAGTAGCCCTAGATGTCCCCCTATCAGTTGTGACAGCGACAGCAGATGCACTGGATAAGTGTGACAACTGTAGCTTGTAATTGTTTATAAAGGGTTGGTATGATTTGCTGGCTGAGGTACGGAGTCTGGTTGTGTATCAGCTGCTATAAAAAACCCACTGGTGTTTGTTATTGCTTTGTCTGAATTGTTAGCAAGAGGCAGCTTAAATGCCAGCTATGCCAACAACTGGTTTAAAGATATAGAAGCAAACCAGAATGTTTTTTTCCCCTAAAGCAGGAAGATAGTGAGGTGCAGTCAGACCAATATGTTCTACAGAATGGGCTGGCTAAGAGAGACTAGCACTGATGTTTACATTCAGGTGACGCCATCTTAAATGAGTGAGCAAGTTCGATGTACACTCTACATACCCGTTCACAGTAGAACAACGGCGGCATACAGCTTTCATCTGATCTACCTGTCTTTGTCTTACTTAACTGAGAAACCATCATGTTCCAAAACAGCAGACTTTACTGATAGTGGAGGGTCTTCAAGTTCTAGGTGGTCTGCGTTCGCCATAACTATGAGGGAGAAACACAATTTCTTCACAAAAAACTTTCCCATGCACAGTTCCTGCATATGTTCAGTGCACATGTGTGCCAAACCAAAAGGCCCATACCGAAAAATTTCAGTACAAATAGATGTACCGTTGCACCTCTCTCAAAAACTAGTCATCACAAGGTCACATCAGTGTAGATTCTCAGTCATCCAGGTCATGGTAAGCCTAATAGCTTCAGTAGTAGGCAAGTAGGATTTATCTTTATGGTTCTTGAGTTCAGATCTGAAGGAGCCTCTTGGATAAAAGGCAAAATAACTTCAAGAACCAAAAAGAGAAGTCCAGTAGCTATTTATTGAAGCTCTTAGGATTACAAAGTCACATATTGGACCATGAACTGCAATGTTCCTGGTCAGTGTGTGTCTTTTGTGGCGTGCCATTCCCCATTTTCTCTCATTCTATTTTCTTTCTTCATCTCTCTACTTGTCTAGCTAATAAAGGCAAAAATGGCCCAAAAACTAAAAAAAAGGGAAGAGATATTACTCTTGGATGTAGCTGCTGGGTAGCAAACAGAGCTGCAACTAATAATGTTTCTGTAGATTAATCTGTCAATTATTTTCTTAAATAATCAATAAGGTGTTTGGTCTATAATATATCAGTAAATGTTGAAAGATGTTGATCTCTGTTTTCAAGAAGTCCAAAGATGATATCTGCAAATGTTTTGTTTTGGCCACAACCCACAGATATTTAGTTTATTGGCCTAGAACTAAAGAAAGCAGAAAATATTTACATTTAGGACGGTGTAATCAGTGAATTTGATCTTTTTTTTCCTTAAAAAATTGCTCAAACCAAGTAACTGATTATCAATATAGTCTTAAATTAATGTAATAGTTGACAACTAATCGACTAATCATTGCCGTTTTAGTGGCAAGTAGACATGTCTTTGTACTAGCATGCAAGAAAGTTGAGGAACCAGCAAAACTACAAGCAGTATGCAATATCATATGATTGATACGACATAGTTTAATGATGAAGTCAGTCCATGTGATCAAAGTACAATCATGTAAGTCATAAAATATTTTGCATCAGTCATGAACTGAAATTACTGGCTTACCTACAGCGCTGCGGGTCAAAAATACGCTGCCTGCTGAAGGCATTTACAGCACGTGTTTTCCTATCAAGGCACACAATTGCATAACCATGCATGTCAGCTGCATGCTCTGAAGTTAGTTACCTTCAGCTGACATGGTCCGTGGCTTTATGGGCTTAAGAATAACAGACAAGCAACATGTCTAAATGGAAGTCAGGCTGATGAATTCACTGCTGTCTCCCTACAAGCTGCACAGTAAATTAATAGACGCCTAATTTGGGCATTAGGGCCTTTAGTATAGATGCTTTGCTGATCCTGGAATGACATATATGTGAAAACTTCGACAGAACTTCTTAGCGGGCTGTACTGTACTTTAATGCTGACTTGTTGATTGTAGATTAGCTGTACTGTGACTCTTTATCACTACTAATAAAGCAGGAGATGAAGCTGACTGTAGCACCGCTGCCACAGCTTCTTTCTGTTAATTACAATGATCCACTGAGTTTCCATTCTGGCTGAAGACCAATCATTTCAAAAATTCCCACAGACATTAGGGCCATTGCGTAATATGCTAACAAACCGTGTCTTCTTTCCATCACTCAGATCATCTCTCCCGCCCTCCATTTCATAATAATAATTGCCAGTCCAGCCGAGACAGCTAAGTCCCTATAAGCCATTAATATTGAGGCTCTAGGCGGTGGGGACTATTTATGTCTCTGCATGTCAGGCATTGTCCACGTTGAGCAGACGGAGAACATGAGAAAGATATAAGTGGATGACTGTGACATTCCTCCAGCAGACAGCATCAGTCAGTCACTCGGTCTGGAAAAATCCGCCTGTAAGCGCCCAAAAACACCACATATCAGACATGTCTCACAGTGTAACATGTTGGCCTGAGTCTGAGCAGCATTGTCAGCTGCTTCTTCTGCTGGGAGTGAATCTGTTTATTCTCCCAAGTCACGGTGATAAGAACAGGCAGTACAGAAGATGCTTCTTGGCAGGTTTAGATATTGTTTCAAAAATCACCCCCAGAGCTCATTAATCACGAGCTCAGAAGCGATAAAGCAGTGCACCTGTGTCGCCTTTTTCTTTTCAATCCGCTCTATTTTCTGGAAGCTGATGTAGTCTTCACCCGCCAAAGGTTGTGATCATTTATTTATGCCTTGTTGGAAAATTCTCTTTTCACTTGCCCCTATTTACAAAGCCTTGAGTCAACAGACGATAGTAGAGATTCACTGTCTTGCTCAAGGAAACTTCAGTCGAGCAGATGCTTGCTGATGCACTGTGATTTGGAAAATAGTCCTCAAAGCCTGTACCTGACCTGTCATTTAGTCTGTACTAGGTAAATTTAATGCAAAACAATACAGCATATTCCAGTGAAAATTAGTTTTCCAGCATCTACATCAGGAGGCACTTCTGTAGTTACCATGGGTTATGTGGACAGATTCATTCAAAAGGTTAATAAAACATCGATTGATTAAAGAAAATGCAGATTTGATTAAAAATATGCCCACATAATTGTGTTTGGGAGGAAAAGAAAAACACAGAAGAAATGGAAATTGTTGTGGTGGAGATCCTTGGTAGATTTACTGTCCTGTTTACAGCAGTATGCTATAGTGATGATAACATCTTAGCACTTAAAAATAAAAAATGGTTGCAGACCAATGCTGTATATGTCTATGTCCGATACGGCGCCCTGCATGTACTAGTATATTTGAATGTTTTCGGTTATCAAAGCACCGTGTCGATGTGCCCCTCTGATCCCTTTCGTCTTGGCTGATAAGTAGGATGGATCGCCATGGATGATGAAGCACTTTTCTTCCTCCCTGGCCTCATTCCGCAGCTCTGCTCCTCCTCCTCCTCCTGCTCATCATTCTCAATTCGCTCCTTCTCATTCACAATTCTCTCTGTTAGATCTCACAGGCAGCACACCCTCAAACAAGACTCCGTGCAGGAAAATAAAAAGCTTCGACACCATCTTTCCATTTGAAAGAAGAATCTGATCCCGAGATCAGCGACTGCTCGTTTCTCAGAATTATTTTAATCCTTAAAATGCTGCCAGCTTGTGATATTTAATACCATAATCTAATATATTAGCAACAAATAAACTATAAATAGGAGCAAGTCGCTTTTTCATATGGACAATATTTTAAATCATTTATGTACACAGTGTGAACTGCAATGTGTGTGTATGATTGTAAGTAGCATAATATTTGCTGTCCTTCCTTAGTTTATCTTAGCACTGACACTATTGGAAAAAGCTGGTCTGGCTCTGTCCAAAGGTAACAAAATATGTCTCGCAGCATCTCTAAAGTGTATTTTCTAAAATACAAGTAAAATCCATTTGCTTAAGCTGTAGCCATTTACCAGTGATGCAGTAAAAATCAGTTTGTTTTCTAAGTCTACTATTGGCAGCCAAATATATAAATATAACACGCAAATATGACAAAGGTGTTAGATTCAGGAGTGGATTTTCTTTCACTTAACTCCCATTTGTTTATGAACATGCAGAAATAAACGAATATACACGCAGTATGAATCATCACATAAGGCGCACAGTCAATGAAATGGTGGAGATGTAGTTAATGCGGAGTCTCTAACATGCACGATGCACTTTCTGAGAGATGAAAAGAGGAGCTGGCAGAGAGGCAGAGGGATGCTCAAAGGGTGAGACGCTGTGTCTCAGACTCACTGACGAGCAGAATTTGTATTCTGAAGGGGAGCTCTGCAGAGGAGCAGGAGGGACGAAATCAGGGCAGTGGATCATCACGGTGGGCTGATGTACGCATGCTCATAATGCACACATGCGTCTTAGTGCAAGCGCACACATAGAAGAAAACAATGCTATGCATAAACCCAACCAACAATAATAACGGCATGCGACTATGTATCATGTTCATGTGCAAATTCAAAATAAATACATGCAAATAGTTATTATTAATTTACTGCAGCCACTGAGCCAAAATAGAAAAGGCTAAAAACAGTTCTCACAGACATGCAGGCTTTGTTTGTATGTGGGTGTGACTGTGCATGCATGAGTGTGATGTGACAGAAGAAAAATCAAAGGAATGACAGTGTAAAAACAAACTCCTGAGCTACTGCAGGCATGCAGACAGGCTGCGGCTATGCTATCCTCCTGATCCTCACACACCTGCATCTGGACACACACACACACACACACACACACAAACACACACACACACACACACGCTGCCACTGCCACTGCCAACCTCTTGTTACAACAGGCTACCTCATTTGGCCCAGCCAAACCAACCCGTGGTGCCAGCGCCAATGCAGCTGCCGTAATCTAGGCCAAGCTATTTATATAGCAAGCAGCCAAGCACAGGCGCAGAGAGCCAGGGGGAGACAGAGGGATGGGAGGATAAAAGAATGTCTACAGGGCAGAGAGACAGATCTACAGAGTGTAGGTGAGAAAGAGCGGGGGAGAACAGAGAGACGGAGAGGCAGCACTGGCAGAGAGGGAATAAAAGTAGTGAGCGGGTGAGTGAAAATAGAAAGAGATAGAAATAGAGGGAGGGAGAGGGGGGTCCTGCCAGGTGCAAAGGACAGCATGAATACCTGAGCATGAGCAGACATCTGCTCTCAACTGTAAATGACAAACACATGTAACCTCGATCGACGCTCCCTCAAAGAACCAAACATGTTTTATCTGGTGGTTTGAATTCTGCAAATGGGATGAAATGTGAGGTGGGGTGCTGCTGTGTTAAGTCATTTGGATGTAAAAAATAGATGATAGACAGAGATGTACATGTCCTCTGGCAATCAATCTTTAATTAATAGTGATAGACAACTCCCAGAGGTCAACTCTGACTGTAACTCTTTTCTCCTAATTAACAAAATCGAGCCTCTTATCGAAGGAAATTTGTACATGCAACTATACAAGTAAGAAATTCAAATAGTCATAACAGTACTCAATAAGTATTCCTCTCACCTTAGTTGGTTTCAGGTGGAAGAAGATGATACCATGTAGTTACTTGCAGCAATTGAGTGTTACTCTTAATAAATAATAAGGTCTAAGGATGATTTTCCTCCAAGCTTTATTACTATAAAATATTTAGGGTCATAGAAAAGCAGAGATTTGAAGGAAAGTTTTCAGGAGTTTTTTTTTTTAATATATGACATCCAGAAATTCTCTGCAATAAGCTGTCAAGTTGTCCTGAGACTCTAAGTGCTGATGTACTCTATTTGGAAGATCAGACTGCCCTGGATGGTTTTCATAGAAAAGACGATATGAATATTCACAGACTTTTTAAAATGAAAAATGATGTCAAACAAATATTAATGTAACAGTTTTGAAATAGAGATGTACCAATTCCAATGCAGTATTTTTTATTCACATACTAAACTCACATACTTGGAAGATATATTGTTCTCTGTCAGTTAAGTGAGGTCAGTATTGGACCTAAAGCCGTTGGCTAATTGGTTTAGAACTGATGAAATTTGTTTTTGATTTCAATTTCTCAAATGCAAAAACGTCGACATGTCTTTTGTTTTTTATGTTCTTGCAAATTAAATATACACTGAGGTTTATGACTGGAGCAAAACAAGCTACAGACAGATGACAAACCAACATAACCAACAAGCATTGGGTCACCATTAGCTGCCAGACCAGCTTCAAAGCACCTTGGCATTGATTCTTCAAGTCTCTGGAACTCTATTGATCACAAAAACTCACTGAAGGACTAGTAACTGTGCAATATTAAACCTGTGTGCCATGAAAACTGTGAAATTGGTTATACCTGACCCACTGCTTTATATTGCACTATATTTATTTATCTTTTTGTCTTAAATTGTTCTTTATTTTATGATTTTTAAAATAATTGATTGAACAGTTTTTATGCCTCAAAAGCACTATCCAAATTTCATGAAATTGTTGTCTGACCTCAACATAATGACAATGAAGCTAAAGTTACAAGCTACAAGCTGGAGGGGTGAACACCATTCTTCCAAAAGATATTACTTCATGGTGTTTTGATTGATGACGGTGAAGAGCGCTGTCGAACACGTCAGTTCAAAACTTCTCATATATATCCTCAAATGGGTTGAGATCTGATGATTCTATAGGCCAAAACACATGATTCACATCATGATAGGATAAAGGTGATTGCTCAGAACAACTCTGTATTGATTTGCAGTGACTCTTTCCTCTAAGTAGATCCAAACCATGGCAGGAAAATGCCCCCAACAGCATAATGGAGCCACCAGACCGAGGGTTTATGTTTGTCATCCGTCTGTGCGTCATTCATTAAAGTTTCTTGCTGACAGTCACTGAGAAAACAGCACATGGATTTGTCACATCTTGCCAATATCCTACATGTTTATTGATGTTAGTATAGGGGCTAAAACAAATCTTTGATAACAGATTTTTAAAAAAAGCAGTTTCTCAAATATGAAAATGTAAAAAAAATGTTTACAAATTCTGTCATAGTTTTGCAAATTAAATATATTTGGGTTCAGGAATGTACGAGTGAGTCAAGCAAAACAAGATGTCAAGGACCTCTGGGAAAATGTGATGATTTTTCACTATTTTCAGATGTTTTATACACGAGATGATTATTTGATTAATCACAGCTTAGTCAATAATGAAAATAAGTTTTAGTTACAGCCTTATCTAGTGTATGAGATCAGTTCAGATCTGCAAACCAGATGACCTAATATGGAGTTGGGTGGCAACTCCAAGTTAAAACAGTTTCACCTTAAATGAAATAATCAGACCTGGTGTTACTGGAAAACATAGTTAATTGTTGAAGATACTATTGCTGTGAAAATGTCTTTAAATAATCATGATAAATAAATAAAACAACAAGAGCTGCCTCATGTACATAGGGCTCTTTCAAACAGCCTCACAAATACTGCTTAAACATTGGAACTGACAGAATAGTATGTTTTTGGTTCATGGCCCACATCTGGTGGGCCACCAGCAGCTGTTCAGCGTTTTAACCCAGTCCAGCAGCTTAGGAGCTGGAGAGCTGAGCTGCCGTATATCTGTGTGAGCGGGACAGAGACAGAGGGAGAGGAGGAGGAAGCACAGAACGACACGTGCCGATGGTTCCACTGATTGCTTTGCTTTGAAATCAGGTCAAATCTTTGGATGGGCTAGGCGGACTCTCCGACCCGAATGCAGGCGTTGCCGCTGCTAGAACACCAGACACAACAAAGGCGAGGAAAAAAAACATGAGCAGGGAGGGACCCGAGGCGTTTTCAGAGCCTCGAAGACAATGAAGTACTCTGAGAAATGGGTGCCATTTTCTGAGGCAGGCAAACAAAGAGAAAGAAAGAAATCATAGAGTCTTCACCAGAGGATAGGAAGAGCTCTCCGTTCTTTCACTTCAAACGCGTCTAATTGAAAGCAAAGGGATCCTCGTGGCAACAGAGTGGTGAACAAGTGGTGAGCTGGTGCGAGGCAAACTTTAGACGAATTGTTTGGCTCATAAGTAAACTAAATTAAAAGGAATAAATATTCATGCTACAGCTTCCAGATCTGTTTCAAACAACCGAACACACAGATGCTCAAACTGTACAAATCACAGGCACAGAATGCTGCAGAGGCCCCCAGACACCATGAGCACAGACCGTCAATAAGAACCGTGATGAAGACAGCGAGATGCAGACAGAGACGGACTTAAATGACAGTGAAGAAAAGTACTCGTGGGAGAAAATGAACAAATGAAAGATCGAAAGAAGAACAGAAACAAACAAGTACAAGATTGTTTTTCCGTTTTGAGCAAAAGTAACAACGGAAAAAAAACAAGTGCCAAGAGAGAGGGGGGAAAAAAAATCAACAATCTGTCAATAGTCCTTTTCTGCGAATGACAACCAGCAGAAATTGATTTGAATGCTGTCCTCGCAACCTTTTCTCCCAGTAAACACCTTTAAAAAACAATCTCACGGGGGAGCCGGCTTCGCAGAATCAGGTGCCACACAACATTAGGAAGTCAACAGAGTTATGTAAGCAAACAGAAAGCTAGAAGAAAAGAAATAAGGGCAGGGTATGAACCAGGTCTCTAAAGGCAGCTGTAATAACTACCTCTAGATGCACAACACAGTCCAAGCTTTCCATTTTTAAAATACATATGTACAGCACAAATACAGAGAGACAGGCAGATCCAAAAAGGGACTGCTGTTCATTTATTTCTTAGAATCAGCTTAACTAAACTCCCTGTTGCCTCTGGGTTTATTTCAGCTCCTTAATTTTACACATTCGTGCCTAAAAGCCCATCATCGGCTGAACATTTTGCTATTTCATGGACTGCACGATTGCATTTATGCCTCAATTCATGAGTTCATTTATATTTGGCATCAGTCAAATAAGGGATCACACTCTATTGTTGGTCTGTAACTGCTATTCTTGAAAGCAGCCACAGAGCAGTTCTTTTTTTAGACTGATTGAACCAAAAAAAAATGATAGTGATTTAAATAGAGGCATGACTAAGAACAAATATCACAGCGGCTTACATAGCACCTTAAATGTTATAGTTTCATAATCAGGCCTTGTCTAGGAGGCGGAGGCGGAGCGAGGTGCATCTGTGGATGACAAGCTGCCGTTTTTTTTTTTGTCAAAGAAGCCGTACACAAAACCAATCATAATCGCACATCAAAGAGCAAAAAATAATGTCCTCTAAGCTCTCATGAGAAAGTGCGGAGGAGGTGTTGTATAAACTGCAGAACAAAACTGTTTTATTGTGACGAGCATGTAAGGATGAGTGTCTTTAAATAGATGTGTTTGTGGTGTAGAAACATGACATCATGGACTTATGTAACTGGATTTGATTGGCTGTGCAAAGCGATTCTTTTAAATTTCAAGGTAATTAGATTGAATTAGTGCATTGAAGATACATTTTTAATGTATTACCATTGCTGTACGGCATGTCTCCCAAGTAGATGAACACTAAAAAGAAGAAAATGACTAAAGGTACGACATGTAACATTTCTGCATTAAAATATCTAAAGCAGGGGTGCCCAATCCTGGTCCACGAGGGCCACTATCCAGCATGTTTTAGATGTTTCCCTCTTCCAGCACACCTGATTCAAATGATCAGGATCGTTATCAGGCTTCAGCAGAGCTTGATGATGAGCTGATCATTTGATTCAGGTGTGTTGGAAGAGGGCAACATCTAAAACATGCAGGATAGAATAGAATAGAATAGAATATTCCTTTATTGATCCCCCATTGGGGGAAATTCCAACTGTTACAGCAGCACGATAAAGAAATAGCAGAAGTGCAAGAAAAAATAACAATAACAAATAACAATAATTAAGTAATAAAATAGAATAAAATAAGTATGTACATAGAAAAAAGTAGCAGCAACTGAGCAATAAAAAACAGATATTTACACAAAATAAAATAGTGGCCCTCGAGGACCAGGATTGGGCACCCCTGCTGTAGACTGATGAGTCAAAGGTGGAATTTTTTGGAAGACATGAGTCCCGTTACATCTGGAGTAAAGTTAATACTGCATTCCACAAGAAGAACATCATACCAACAGTGAAACATGGTGGTGGTAGTGTGATGGTTTGGGGCTGCTTTGCTTCCACAGGACCTGGACAACTTGACAATGACCCAAAGCACACAAGCAATTCCACCTCTGAGTGGCTGAAAAAGAACAAAATAAAGTCAAAGTCCAGACTTCAATCCAATTGAGATGCTGTGGAAAGAACTTAAAAGGGCAGTTCATGCTCATAAACCATCTAATGTGGCAGAATTTAAACTATTCAACAGAGAAAAGTGGGTCATAATTCCTCCATGGCAATGTAAAAGACTGATCACAAGCTACCACGAACATTTAACTGCAGTTGTTGCTGCCAAGGGTGGCCCAACCAGTTATTAGGTTTAGGGGGGCAATTACCTTTTCACAGGGGTGATATAG
>OMNN01006083.1:6127-32008 GCA_900302755.1 Chromis chromis
CATCCGAGGAGTTGCACAGCACAAACCCCTTAACTCCATCCCATCAGCTTTTTAATTAATGACACAAATTACAGGGCTTTGAATAGCATGTGCCTAAGGATGGGGGAGGACACACAGGCCACCATCTCTCTTTCTCTGAATCCTCTCTTCATCTCTCTCGTTTTTTTCCCTCTTCCCATCATCTCCCTCGCTCATGAGTCTCCCATTCCGTCATTACAGGTTCCATTTCTCAACAGCCCCTCTTTTTCTTTCAACCACTTGTCTGCTCTCTTTGTGCTCCCTTCTGGTACTTATTCAATCTCCTCCCTAGCGTCTCCTTTTCTGTCTCCGTCGCTTTCTTGCTCCCTCCTACTGGGAAGCAGCTATTCTATCTTATAACCTTGACAATGCAGGATGCTGTGTGCCGCTTCTTCTTCTTCTTCTTGTGTCTGTGAGGATGCATGTTTGTTTCTCTTTGAGGGACAGGTGCAAGGACTTGGCATCCATCCAGCGCCGATATCCACATGGGACCCACCGACCGGCGCAGGGAGGGAAAAGACAAAGTGCAGCCGAGGCAAAACAAAATTAAATACTTTTTTTTTTTTTTGTGGAACATAGCGGCAACTGGAGCAGAAATAACCTAATTGCACCTCCAAAAATATGTCTCGATTTTCAAGGACCTTGGAATTACGAAGGAGAACAGAGGGATGGAGGGGAATTGCGGGGGAAGAGGCAGAACAGAACGGGTGTTTAGTCTGGATACCGGTGAACAAAGAAAACGAAAAAGGAGCTTTGATTAGTAGGGTGATCATTAAAAAGGAGAGACCCCCCGAAGAGACCGATCTCTAATTAGTGCTATATCCTCGACACTTGGCACCCCAACAGTTCTTTAACACATGTGTGTCTCAGTGTGTGTGTGTGCTGAGATGAAAGTCTTGCTGGTGTTACATAAATGGAAGTGTTTATGGGAATTGCCATAGCTTGTTCAGCAATTGTGCATATAAAAAAACAAGGATCATCCTGAGCCATGGTTACACAACCTGATAGATCACACTAGGGGACCACAATTTCTGCATGTCCTTTAACATGGTCATTTATTCACATCGGTAATCGCTGCTTCCCTGTGCAACCGTATCGTCTCTCAACTGGGAAAATATATACTTTTTATGTGGGAGGACTATTATTAACCCCACCGCGGCAAATGCCATTTTTATTTTATGCTGCCGCACTTCTATTATGGTGGCAATCCTCCCTGTGTCAGCATTATGCAAGCTATATATAAGGATCATTATTTCTTAATGTATGTTATCACACGAGGAGCTTCACCTCTCGTTTTTAGGGCATTGCAATATTGATTAAATGAGAATATGATTATAGTGATGAAAAATCAGGTGCCTAAATTAATACTTTTACTTTTTTAATTGAAGTTTTGCTGCTGGTTTTAATGCATTGCAGCCAACAAGTGCCTCCGCTTCCTCGATCAGACACTCGACTAAAGCAATAACGATGATGATCAAGTATTTCAAGTCAAGCTGCACTTAAATCCCCACATCAACAGTCGCTTCCAATCACAGCAGAAGAAGCACAGATGTCGCTAATAACGTTACTGGTGACTCTGTTCTGTTCAAGTGTCCCAGTAAACCACAGCAGTGTGACAGTGACTCAGCATGAGCAATAGCAGGTCACTGAAACTGAATCATTCCTGTTAGTTACACCTGTGCTTTTCTTACTGCGACATGTCAGAATGTCTTCCGGAACAAAAAGCCATGTTCTGTGATTAGCTTCCTACTCTGGCATCTTTCTCTGTGAATCACATCTCTTAACCCTCTGAAGTCCTGAACCTCTATGGAAACAGCACAAGCATGGAGGCAGACGCATTTACAATCCCATAGATCATAATTTTTTTTTTTAACTTTGATGATTTATTTTACAAAAATCTGAGAAAAATGGTAACTCTACATACAATATACACGGCCTGCAGTTCAGTCTAGTTCAACTGAAAATGCTTTGAATTTCTGTCACGACTGTTAGTCACAGTTGAGTCATGTATGGCATCACAGTTGCATGGAGGAGTGTGGAATTTTATGATTTTTACAGACTATGTTTAAAATTTTTAAACAAGCGATGTAGAATAAATGATTTCAAGCTTATATTTTGTACGTTTTTCTGATGTAATGGTCCGTCAGATATGAGTAATTGGAGAACTGTCAGGAAGTTAAAAGTCTGATGATGATTCTTGTTTTGACATTTTCTGACTCTGATGAAAGGAGTCATTTTGGTGGGTTTTTTTTTAAAGATAACGAGCCTTTCCAACCTGCCGGCAGGTTTTGGTGTTGGGAGGCTTAAAGAAATAATTAAAAAAAAAAAGTAAAACCTGTGGCCAAAAAGGAGAAATAGGTCTATTTTTATGGTATTTTGATGAAGGAGTCACAGAAATTACTGACAAATTTTAAACTACTGACACTAAATATTAAATTATTCTTACAAGATGCAAAAAAAAATGACATTTTTGATTCAAGCAGTAAAGTGATGGGAGTGCTCATGGAAGAGAATAACGATAAAGAAGTGCGGAAGAATTGCAAACAAAGAAAAAAAAATGACATCAAAAATCCAGGTCCAGGCACTGACCTTGAGTAAATCATGCACAAGGTGACAGGAATTAAAGGTCTTGGGTGCTTGGAGCTGGACTTTTTATGTAGTTTTGTTTGGTTGTTGGGACTTCAGTTGGACTCGATATCCCCAACAAAAGCAAGGCATTTTTTGCAAAACCCAGCTCAAAAAAACAATGTGTTTTGACAAGATCAATTGCTGCAAATTCAGGCCACCGCACCTCCTGTGTGAATCTGGCGTGTGAGATATGACAGAGAGCCACAGTCATCAAAGCATGCTGTGTGGGCCGGGGAGTGGTCAGCTGTCACTGAGTGATGAGATGGCATTACGGGCCCCCTTCACACATGGTAGGAAGTGGAGCTGGTCGCTCAGGTGGGAAGAAGAAGAAGAAGAAGAAGAAGAAGAAGGGGGGGGGGGGAGAAGAAAAGAAGTGTCTGAACAAGCCGGCTAATGCTCACTGGCATTTCACTGGGGACTGAGGAGGGTGTGGCTCTGTGATGTATCTGCTGTCACAGTGTCGACTCCCACGCTAGACCTCATGAACGGGGCTCGGAAAGAGCTCAAGGGCAAAAAGCCACTGAACTTCCACACAATCTGCCTAGTAGATTTACTGATAGCATCAAATGAGGTGATCCACTCTTCAAGAGGCTTAAAACTTGCTGCCAGATTATCCAAGAGACCTGACGATGATGTCTGAATACCGAGTGTCTAAATCAAAGCAGCAAAATCTTAGGGTTTTTTTTTGTACTAATTACCAAAAATGAGACTTTACACCCATGAAGTCCCATCCTGGTCACACAGGTGGCGTTTACTTTAGGTGTGACCGCTGCATAACGGACCCTGCAATCATGCCGCATTATGCCCAAGCTTGCATTGTGAGTGATAGCCATGTGTAGAGCATCAATTTCATGGTTTCACCTGCCAGCATGGACCAGTAGCAGGTGCTGGGTAAAACTTGCCAAAACAATCTACTCCATTATTCAATTAGGCCCTCCCTGAACCTGTTATGTGTGTTATTATTAGCAAAGTGAATTAAAAACTAATTAGGTAAGTTGGAAAATAGAAGAACTTGACAAATTACATGGCAGCTTTCTGCGCGGATTACACCGCTCCGTTCAAATCGGAGAATTGATTGCGTGATTATATGTCCTGGCTTAGCTTCCAAAGTGTGAGGCGTATCTGACAGGTCTGAGCCGGATCCCACTGCGCGAGGCAGGATTTTACATTGTCCTTATTAGCTACAAACAGTGGGGGGAACTAGTGGCTTATGTATAGCAACAGACTGCCAGCAGGTTTCCTTCCTTTGTTCTTCCACTCTCGTCTCGTCTCAGCCTTTTTCTGTCTTTCAATTTCGCTCTACCTCACCTGCCGCACACAGTCAAAATGTCAGTTTTTGAAAAAATAAAGCTGAACAAAAGCGTTTCCCTGAAAGGACACGTAATTATCCCCTACCTCATCTCGAAAAAGAAAAAAGAAAAAAAGGGGGGTTTGACCGCTTGCATGCACCAAACCAGTCAATTTGCCATGGAAACTACACAACTACACAGAAAGGTACATCTAATTACTAAAAGGGAAGATGGGGTGGATGTTCTGGGGGGAAAAGCAAGCTGTCAACAACGGAAAAACTCTTTCAACGGCGGACCATGGCAACCCAGGTCTGAATGTGCCTTCTTGTGCGACAAGTCGGAGAATTTGAGAAGCCACCGAGGGGATCTAAATGCTTCATTACCGATGAGGAGGAACGCTGGGTGTGTAGGAGGGAGTTGTGTTGACCTCTTATGAGCTCGACCTTTGGGAGGAGCTGTTAAGTTACTCTGAAAGGAAGACGAGGGAGCAGGCGAGGGAGGAAGGTTTTAATAAGGCACTGAGAGAATAGACGAGCAGATCCTGGCTGAGGAGTCAAGGTGAGAGGGCGGGGCGGAGACGGATGCCAGCTATTGGAGCACAGTCATGTTTATGAGTCATCATAAAGGGTCAGCGCCTGGAGGTAGCCTTACTAATCTGTAAAGTGCATGGGGGAGCATGCAGAGGGAAAAAATAACAGCAGATATGAGCGAGCGTAGCCTTATTATGACTTACAGGGGTAAATAGAAGCGCGTTCTATTAGGTAGTTATTTTTTTCATATGTGTATCAATTTCATTTTCCTCACTGACACTCATATCAAATAATTATTCAGACAGCAGCCCGAATGAAAAATATGATGGATCGCCTCGTGTTGCGACGCCGCCACGTAATTGTCGTAACATTTTTTTGCTCCCCATTACAACTGATGGAGCGGATCAAATCGCAAATTAATAAAATCAATATTGTATCTGCAGCATGTGTCCATCGATTTCACACACTCCCCTGCCATTATTAACGGCGGATCTGGCTGTGCGATGTCTCGCCGGGCTTATGAAAAGATACAAAAAAGAAGCTCCCCCCAAAAGCAGAATACAGATAAAAGCTGTCAGTGAAGGTGGTGGAGGAGAAAAAGAAGAGGAGGGGAGGCAGCAAAAATAAAGGGATATATTGGAGGAGGGGGAAAATGAGAGCACTTAAAGGACAAAATGTAAGTGAAAGTGAGGGAGACTTGGAAGAAGAAAAAGAGTATTAAGAGCGAGAGGGAGAGCTTGTCAGTGGAATACAGAGTCAAGACTCCACCAACGGAAAGAGAGTTGGGAGTCATGGGTGGCTGCTTCTCTTATTAAACACTCAAATCCTTCAGTCGGTTTCGGGAACTCAGTGAGGAGACTTGTGTTAAGAGCCCGTCCACAATTGAGCTGCCATGTCTCCATCCATACCTCAGTGCCAATTAACACACAAACCCATATTTTTGCTATTTTTAAGGGGGGAAATTTCAACATGGGATGTCTGTAGCCATACTCAATCTCTAAATGTGGCTTATTCCACCCAAAAAGGATTTGATTGCTTCATTTGGGAGGTAAGAAGATCTTTTACAGGCCTGTCACTGATGAATTAATCCATATCCTGCTATAAAAATCTCAAAATCCGTCTCCGGTGACCACTTGTGATTGCACTTTGCCTCCTCACTCAATATACAAATAAACGCCTACATGACTTCTGCTATGTTTATGCGTTGCCAGCATAATTTTTATATCCTATCATGATATCTGGGAACAGTCCATAGCTACACCACGCAAGGTGCCCCCGTATTCCTCCCTTGTGGACCCCTAATAAGAGGCCTGGATGTTACAGCAATAAGCTGCCAGGAACCAGAAAAAGTCTCCCAGCGTTATGGGAATGCTGTCATGTTTCCACTTGTGCCTTTTATTAGTCAAATTTATTGCTTAAAAGAAGGTATTAAGGTAATGCTGAATGGAAACGCCACAGGTCCCTCGGGTATCGCACATTTCCCATCGGCCGAGAGGGCAATTGCGTTGTGTCACGGGGATCTGGCCGGGACAGGAAAACCAATCGTCTGCATTGGGTGGTAGCCTTTTTATATGGAGTCATAATGTCTGACTGTGTGCCTCGATATGATTTTAGAAAGGTGACACCAGTAAAATAAAGTGAATGTAATGGAAACAGGATGGGACGGGACTGGAAATTTCATGATATTCAACAGGACTGGCAGGAAACCAAACTTTCATGTTGGACAATCAGCATTTTTGTACACCGCCACAATGTGTGACTATATCCACATTATAATATATAAGTTCAGAAAATTTAAATCAGTAACCTACAATGAAAGTAATGTGATCAAAATTGGAATGTAAGGGACAAGATGATACGCCATCAGGATCAGATTGGAAAAAATAAAAGAAATAACTCCTGTATCACCCTCTGGAGGGCAATAACCAGTATCTGATCTTAAAAGTTCACTTTCTGCGAACCAGCTCGCTTCTGCCCATCCCGTTTTACATTTCACACCTGCAGGTGTAGGTGCAACAGGGCCATTAAATCAGTCTCCATAAATCAGTCTCTTTAAAAATTGGGGCACCATTGTCAGTTGAAGGAAAATGGACTAAATCAAAAGAGCAGTCTCATAAATCAGTCTCATAAAATTTACTAAACTATCAGTTTGGAACATTGACATTACAGAAAGCGACTGGAGGAGCAGTGTCAAAGTAAAAGTTCAATTTAAATCACATATATGAATGAAATGTGGAGTCCCTTTGGTACCTTCGTTGGCCATGTTGCTGTTGCGATGGTCCTCGATGTCATTCAGCTGCCTCTCCATTAAGTGTCTCGAGCTCCAAACTGACTCCAATTCCATCATCTTGGACTACAGCTAGACGTCTACTCCAACCAAACATTGAAGCAAGTGGGGAACTGGTTCATGTACCTCTAAGCTAAGCTCACAGAGGCTGCAGATTAGAAAAAGGATGCCATAAAGTCCATCCGTGATGAAATAGCGGATGACCATCGCCAGCTGCAATCCAAGTCGGAGGAGTAGGGGTTTGTCCATGAGACGAGAAACTCACTGAAGAGGCAGCTGAATGACATCCACAACTGTGACGAAGCAGCCAATTTAATAAACAGAAGACAACATGAAACTGGCAGAGGTACTAAAAGTAGTGACTAAAATCAGTGAAAACAAGATGTAAAATTTTAAGTTGGGCCCAGGGATGCAAATTCCAAACTAATTTCTTAGTCGGTTGTGTTGTCAATCAATGATCGATTATTCGTTAAAAATAAATACAGTGGTTGTTATCCCATATGCTGATTGAGCGTTTCTTTACAGCGTAATATATGCTGCAGAAGTGGCTTGGTTGCACGAGCCAGGCGGCTATAGAAACATCACTCTAGTAGATTCTGATTCATGTTAAATAAGTCAACTCTGGCCAGAGGTCATTAATTGCCATGAAACTCTCTGTCATGGTGCCCGTTGCTAAACCCCCACAATGCTTTCTGATTGCCTACATGTAACTACCTATATATAGCGACTGTTTTCTTGGGTCATGACAGTATTAAACACTAAAGAACTGCAGGCTTCATCTCACTAAATCGTAAGAGGTTCCACCTGGTGGTGCAACCAGGTACTATAGCTAATCTGCAATACATTTATCCTGCGTCATCTGCCTTATCTGTTAATGTATTTTTAATTGGTTAAATTTTTACCAGCAATTATTAGCATCCTTAATTGGGCCTTTAGCTTTAGGCAACACATGCACAACTAAAAAAGAATAGAGTCAGATCGTGGATTGTGATTCTTCCCCAAGAGATAGTAATATGTTCTTTTGCCCAAACCACCCACCCCATCTTACTATCCTAAGTAATTTCCAATTCACCACAGGACTTGCCTTCTACCTGTCAACCTTTGAGGACCAAATGTGCCAACATTGGCATGCTAAGGTGAAAACTCCAGAAGATGGAAAAATTTGTCCATCCCGGTTCGTCCAGGGAAGCATTCTTTGGCCAAAATGGCAAAATATTGGTAAAATGAAAAGCAGAGTCGACGGAACTGTCGACTAATTAAAGTTGTGCTACTGTCCATTGCAGCACCTTTAGCTGGGTCACTGTTTTACATGAACGACTCTGAAAGACTCAATGGGTGGCTGAAATGGCAAAATGTGCATATTACAAAAAGTCAGGTATAAAAGAGCCATTTGCCAGCTTGGGATCACAGGTAGAAATAGGCTTTTACTTCGCAACATGAAAGCTCCTGTGAGACAGACCACTGAGGGAGCCATGTAAGGACATCAAACGTTAAAAAAGATGGTTTTGATTTGAATTTGAATAACTACAATTTGCTTCAATGCAGCGGCTGCAGACCACACAGCTTAATGCCCATGACCAAACATTTCCAGTTTGATATCATTTGCGACAAAGTCAGAAAATGTCAGGGTTTTTGGCAGGCGTAATTACTGTGACTTTGATGTTACACTCCAAAGGTCACTATAAAACAATACCTAAGGTCATGTTGCAGTGTCCGAGCCTCTTCCTCTGACTTCACCTGGATTTCCTCTCTGCGTGTCCATCCTGTCACCCCATGCTGATCTTGCCCTTCCCTGCCCAAATGCTTCCACTTAGTGATGTGAAGCCTGTTTTTCACCTGCTGCACTAATTAAATCATTTTTATTTACCCCCCACCCCGCCTTCTGAGATTCTTCGGCGGTCTGAACATTAGCCAGCGTCCACTGAGCTGAACTGAACCGCAAGCATCTCATTTCGATGAAAGTCAAAACGGCCTTTCTTGCTGCGACGCAAACAGAGACTTGACATGATCAGACATGCCTCCTCAAAGATATTAAAGTGCTGTGAACTGGGGGAGCTGATGGGAAGGTTGTGACAAGTGCCATCGACGGAATGAAACGTAGCTAACGCTGCCTCTGACTGAATGCATTAGCTGATTTTATTCCTGTTAGGGTGTCATAACACCGTAAACCCTAACTCCCACACAGCTGCATTGTTACAGGTATCAAATCCACATTAACCACTGTCATACTGTATCTTTAGATCTTTTTCATAACAAATTACACATGCAATACCCCACAGAAGATGTTACTCATCTGGGAGACTGTTGATATAATTGACGCTATGAAGAAAACGAAGAATAATTTTTCACATGCAAACAACACTGTCAATAGCATTTCCTGTCCTCATGCAGTGTGTTATGTTTGTCGGGATCATGTGTCTTCCCACCCACTGCTGGGCCTGTTCTACTAGACTGGATGACACATTTGAGATATATTTGAACATTTGGAACATTACTAGCAATGTGCACACTGACTGAGCTGCTGATGAGTCATTGCTGTTATGAGAAAATGAGAATGGGCGAGAGGCATTAGGAGGCGCTTGACATAGTGCTGGAACTGTGGAATACGTACTGTAGGGTACACATTCGTATTGGACCTCCAGGTATTTGTAGGTTCCCGGGCACGGGTCGGGAAAGACGTCTGGTCCAGCCACGACAGCACACTGGGTCCTGTTATTACATCTGAAAGCAGAGGAAAAACAAGTCGTTCTGTTAGAGAAAAAAAACACAGCAATCTTGTCCTTCTGAGTGGCCACAATATACAGTGGAACATTAGCCAGATGTCTAGCATGCGGGTAATGAAGTAGAAAGTATTTAATTCTGCAGCAGAGATTATGAAGATTACAAAGCTCCACGGTTTATGAAAACAATTCATCCAGTCACTTGCCTTAAATATATGAGACCCGAGCAGGATTTCTATATTTGGACACTGTAAAAGGGACATATTTTTCTTAAAAGTAGCTACAGTCATTGAAAGTGCTACTAAATGTGTGCAAACAGCTGGAAAATGTCTTTGCAAAGTTTGAAAAACACAGAAAACTGACAGACACTGGCATTTAATATCCAAGGAGAGTCTAATGAATGACACATCGCATTGTGGGAAGGGTAGGATTTACTGTTTTTGGAGTTCATCAGTGAAAAACATGCAAAAAACATTATGATTTGGGGCTGCTTTCACCACTGTCGAAGGGAAAATTAATTCCCAAGTTTATCAAGGCATCAAGGAGGCTGAGATCAGAAGAAATTGGACGATGCAGCAGGACAATTACCGTAAAGATCAAAGTAAATCCTCAACAGGACGGCTTCAAACTAAGAAAAATCTTCTTTTTTTGGAGCCAGAGCCCAGACGTTTACCCGATAGAGATGCAGGGGAGTGACCTCAAGAGAACCCTTCACACCAGACATCCTGAGAATATCCGGAGAAAACTGCTGAGCTAAAGCAGCTCTGGAAGGAAGAAGGGTCCACAATTCCTCCTGAAAGTATCAGGTTTGACTGGAGCTAGAAGAAGTGATTGTTTGAGGCTGTTTGCTGCCAAACGAGACTCAGACAGTTCGTAAATTATCGGGTAACTTGCTTCTTCCACAAACACTGAATTTTTAATGGGTGCGAGTCAATAAAGCCCCAAAAGATTACAAGTGTTTGTGTAATGTTAGCTGAGGCTGTGTATAAATTACATGAACATTTGATGACTATGTAAGTAAAACAATATACTTTCTACTGCCACGGTGCATTGTATAACCCTAACAGGCGATTTATAAGTCACATAATCAAGTTATGTATGTGGACATTTACAGATAAAAAACAGTAGACTCATTTAGATACCACCATGATTAAGGCAAACCAGTCCGGCTGCCTTGGAGCAGGATGATAACCCAAACTTCATAATAACAACAAAAGCGAAATACTGGTATAAAACATTAATTTAAAATATAGCAAGAAGACCAACAGCAGAGCAAACATGGCTGAAAATATCCCTGTGGAAACATACAATTTAGGAGCTAGGAACTTTGCCTTGTATGCCAGCAAAATGGCTAATCGATGGAAGTTGTTCTGTAACTTGTTAAATACGCACATAAGAACACCGCATATTAGTAACATTTTAGGAAGTATTTTTAGAGAAGGCTAAATGTCTTTGTTTTCTTTTATGTTCTTTAACTTCACCTCATTATTATGCTATGACTGGATTATCATGTGGTATTATAGGTGATTATTGGATAATTACTATGTTATTATGAGTTTTTACCACATTATTATGGGTTATTACCAAGTTGTAGTAATTGGTGTGATTCTGTGTTTATTTTTAACTATATCTACATAGAGAGACTCTATTTTTGCACTTTTGAAGACAAAAGAAAGAAAGGAGAAAAAGCCAACAACAGTGAAAACAGTAAACCTTGTTAACCATTTTTTTTTAGGTTCAGGTGGTTCTGTCATGAGCAAATTCATCTTTCTGTGGATGCGTTCATAACTGATTTTTAGGTTAAGTGTTTTTGAGAAAGCTAAATTCCTTTGTTTCATTTAATGTTTTTCCAACTTTTACTGTGTTATTATTGTGTTATTATGGATTATAGTTATCATAGGTTATGACTGGAGTATTACTATGTTATTAAGGGTTATTATCATGTTATTATGAGTTATTATCATGTTATCATGGGTTATTACCAAGTTGATTTTTTTGTGTGTTTCTTTTTTGATTTGTTAATTATTTCTTAATAGAGAAGACTATTTTTTTTGCATTTTTAACAATTAAAAAAAAAAGCGAAGAACAGTGGAAATAATAAGTCTTGGTATGCCTAAGTAGAGTTGCGTGACATGTTTAATGTTCAAAACTTATTAAGTTCACCAGTTTTTTTTTGGTTCAGGTGGTTCTGTCATTGGCAAATTCATCTTCCTGCAGAGGCGCAGTCATGGACCTACCAGCAGGCTTTAAACCATGCACAGGTTACACTGTCATTACTTCATGATGGATGGCGGCGGCGGCGGTGGAGAGGAGGGTGTGGGGGTGGCGGCGATTGCACACACAATCAACTGAGTGCGAAATCAGCTCCAACGTGAAAATGTAGGTCTTCATTAAAAAACACAATTATGGTGCCGGAGGTGTTCTCATGTGCCATTTTGTTTTTGGCAGTCATCAATCAAAGCTCCACTTCATATGCACGGAGAGCCTCTCGCCACACATAATAGCAACACTAATCTCCCGACGTTTACTCTTAAACGTTTTGACAGGTATTGATCAGTTAGAGCTATGCATGTGGTTGCAAAATTAAAAGAAAAAAAAACAGGAAGGTCTCCATTTGAGGATCGCCGTCTATCAAATCCATACTCATTTCTGCACTACCATTATCTTGCAATATATAAAAGGTATTTATTCCTTTTCGCAGTGTAAGTCCTGTGAAGGTCAAGGCGGGGTCTGACACAATGATTCATACGCCACAATTAAAGGATTCTCTACACCTTAATTAACATTGATTGGCTGCCGACTAATCAATCGAACCAATGATGGACAAGCAAAAAAAAAGAAAGAAAAAAAAAAAGGATCCCATCTCATTTCAAGCTAATGAGATATGGTCTGCCGACTCTCTCCCATGTGAGCTTTATGGGTTCATGAACTCACCGTCATCCATCCGCCACTCACTCACCCACTCACTCACTCACCACCGTCAGCCGGCTGCCCATGAAGAGTTCATTTGCAGGCTGTAAATGCCAGTCAAATAAATAAAGGGGTCAAGCCTATGAAACTGAGAAACAATTATCGAGGCGGCCTTCTCATCTCTTACACCCCGTTTTTTTTCTTTACTACAATTTCTGGTATCTTCTGTTTGGAGCTGGGGGGATTTTTTGCAATCAGTGGGTGAGAACACGGGTTAAGATTAGGTGTCACATAGAATTAGAAGGGAGACGGATAGAAGAGAGGTTGGAGAAGAGACACAAATGCTTGGACGTATAGATGGATCTAACACACTGCTGCACCTGTTTGCTATTATTAACCATTTAAATGAACAACGGGTGCATTTTTGATATACCGACGCTGCCCCACAAGCCAAGCAAATCTTTTTTAATCATACTGTGGTTTATAATAACTTCCTCTTGAGGGATTAAACATCATAATATGTATTTAACATGGATTGCAAACTTAATCTCAGCCTTAACATCTATCTTGACCCATTTTCCAAATCCCTTTCATCACTGTTGTGCTTTTATTTTTTTTATCAGTTTGTGTCCTGAAGGCAACCCTGGACACTGCGAGAGGAATAAAATAAGGCTGAGAAATAATTACAATTAAATGTAGTAAGTGCAAATCAATGGCAGAGTAGGGAAGAGGGGGGGATCGATAGCGGGGAGAGGCAGCTCGCGCCACGTGCCACGACGACTTCACAATACCAATTAGAGGGGTAATCAGGATTTCATCAGACACTTGGCTTTGATGGAGGCCTTTGAACTAGCAGGGGGATGGATTCGGCATGATCGAATATGCTGTTTACAGATACAAAAAAGCAGCTGCTGCAGGAAACTTTGCAATCAAACAAAAGGATGCGCGTATAGCACATGAACTTAAATCTTTCTATCAGATAAGATTTCAAAATAAAAGCCCAGGATTTTGCTATTCGGTCACAAACTGCTTTTTCTCCTGCTTTCCCCTCCCTTTTTATTCTTCTTCCTCCTGTTCCCTCGTCTGCTGTTTGTTATAACTGGCAGATTAGAACTCAGACTGCCAGCTGACGAGGGGAGATGTGGCACAAAGCACCAGAGCTCTATGTAAGCACAAACTGTAATCACTATAATCGCCGGCTGATCCTGCTGCTGCCTCTGATGACAGTAAGGGGGTTGAGTCCCCCCCCCACCTCAGTCTATTGACCACTGACACAGGACAAATAATAAATAAATGAATCGATGAATGGACAGGAATAAATGAATCAATGAGCGAAAGGGAAAGCGAAGCAGACAGGCAGGAACAGTGCAGTTGCTGTCAAAGCTAGACAGATTTGTCCATATTGGAGAGTAATAAAAGAGAATTGGTGTGCACCACTGTTCCCTTTCAGAACTCAAGTGATTTATATCAGGAGGGAAATACCAACCGAGTGGAAGGAGAGAAAGGTTCGCCAGCTTTTAAAAGTTCAGGAGAGGAAAAAAAAAGAAGAAAAAGCTTTGCTGAATCTGCTTCCAGCACGCCAAAATTGCTCTGAGTCATTTTCCATAGAATCCATATCAAAGAATTTCGCCTGAAGTAAGTGAAATAAGAACAGAGTCGCTCCGGCTGCATTGAGGGGACATTTCGGAGTTCTTCCACAGTTCATATATATTTGATGAAACGGTCCCTGTCAGGGAGCGCAAACTCTTCATTTGCCTCGCTCCCACTCTGGTGTGTTAAGCAGACAAAAAGATGCACAGGGTTCTTTAAGCGAGTGTGTGCCCAGACAAAGTGCATGTTGTTGGCTTTATGTGTACTCTCCAGTGTGTTTCTCCGTGTGCTGTGTACACACTTGCGAGAGTTTGTGTTTGTAAGAAAAGGAGGGAGAAGAAAAAAAGTGACGGACGGGTCAATATCCCCGTCCCTCTGTTGGGACCCATTACGCCTTAGTGATGGTCTTCGCCACCCACGGTCGACTTCATTCATTATCTTTCCCAGCTGCACGCCGCAGCATCCATCTTTTCTCATTCAGCCTGTCTCCCGGTGCAGCACACACAGAGAAAACAACCTTTAAACCTCCCATGAAAACCTCGGGAAAAACATTACAAGCTGAAGGGAAGCAAACAGCCTCGAACGTTTGGATCTTGAGCAAAACCAAGAAGTGTTGAAAGGTAATAGCGAAGCGTCGATTAGTGTAGTTCCATTACAGAGAGAGGAATTATCAGTTACAGTCCCTGCGGAAGCCGATTCTGTTCACGCAGAGAGGCTTGTTAGGGAGCATATACGTCAAGCTTTCTGTTGCCGAGCTTCTATAGAAAAACATATTCTTTTACAATTATTTGGAGTTACTTCAAGGAGACCCAAAGCTGGGGATTAGTGTGATCAAATTTCTATGAAACTAAAGCGCTTTCTGTAATCTCTGGGGTGTAACAAACAAAAATAACAGGGCTGGACTTGCAACAAAAAGCAGCCTGGGAATTTGGTGTACTGAATTCATGCATGTCGATCAGCGGGTGCCTGATTAAAAACACTATTTGCTCATTTCTGTTTCTTTCATGAGGCTAAAATTTCCAAAATATGAAAACAAAAAGGCAAAAAGTTGAATTAAAACAATGATCACTTCACACCTAATTTGACTCAGTAGCTTGCTTTTATTATCAGAGCTATTTAAAATTCTATTTATTGTGATGCAACAACTGGACTGAACCCAATCATGTGAATGATGTATTGTGCTCTAATTGACATCCAGTAGTGAACCTGTAATTGGCTCTGTGCTGCATCCTCCCCTCTCCACGTTCACCTGTTTGTACAGACTGCAGAGTATTTAACAAATCATTTTTATCACTCAGCTGGCTATCAAATATTACATAACTTATAGGCTATAATGTGAAAAGAATTAACGAGCAGTTAACCCAGAAAAAATGATAAAATTTACGGTCATTTGCAGCCAGAGTTCACAACCATTTTTAATACACTTCAAAGAAATGTAGCATAAACTTCACCGAACCTCTGAAATGGTCACACGTGCAGAGGGACTTCTAATCCCCAAGGTGAACAAAAAACATTTTGTCCTTTAGTTATTTTATTTAGCTCATTCACAGCACTGATAATGACAAAGCAGCTGCTCACGGCTCACTCCTCTCTGATGTTTCTGTCTCTTCGCCACTGTCCTCATCATCACCTGCAGACTGCTTCAATAAATCAGTTACATCATAACACCGTTTTTCTTTCTTTGGTGTGGCTTCTCTGCATCGCCAGCTGCAGGTCTCCTCTTCTGATCCAGATTACAGATTTAACCAGCTCAATTGCACCAGCTAAAGTGACCAATTGAACAGATATAAAGGCATAAAAGCTCAAAATACCAGTCCTAATAAGATCATTGATCCAGATCATTGAGAATCAGTCTGTGGAGTAACAATAATATCCTAATCATGTGTTTTCCCCCAATGAAGTCCCAATCTGATAGCATTTTCCGAGATAATACACACTTCAAGTATAATGTAGTTAAAATCAATCCAACGTATATGTCTGACAACTACTTAGCTCTGCAATGCATTAAAAAATAGCATTTCTGCATCCAAGCTGTTCCTTGATGTTACATAGCTGATCAGAAACCTTGTTGCTCCACAAGCTCCACAGATGGAGAAACCTGTATTCTCTACATGCATATCAGAAAATGTATTGCAAATTAGTTGTAGTACCTGGTTTGCACCAACAGGCGGAGCTGTTCAATACTGTGGTGACAGGAGAAGGTGGTCACTTGGCCCTTGGCCTACAGGGTGTTCATGTTGGCAAATTGAGAGCATTGTGGGGGTTTAGCTTGTAATGGGCACCATGACAAAGACTTCTGTAACGCCTAATGTCCTCCAGACAGAGGTTGTGTGTTTAAGACAAGCCTGGATCCACTAGGATAGTGTTCTAGTCAAACTTAATTAATAGATCTTGAAAATAATCTCAAGCTTAATTCATAACAAAACTGTTTCTAAGAAAAAATATAAATTTGCCACCATTATCACTGTAAACTTTATTTGTATTGTAGGAGGACAGAAAGCTTGGCATAGCACTAACAACTAATCATGTGTCTGCTGACTAAAACGGCAATATCAGTTCAGAAATAACTGATAATGCTGGGGATCATTGATTAGGTAACTTATTCAAAATGTTCTCCCTAGCGTCCTGCAACAAATTGTGCTCTTGCTTTACGTAAGCAAAGGATCAAGTTCAGGTTTGTGCTGATACCGATCATTTAATAAGATGCCATGATTTGCCACGATTCCCATCTTTGGTAGCTGATCAGGATATCCTGAATAACAATAATATAGCAAAAACCTATGTATTTACGGCATCTGTCTGGAGATTCCCAAAAAATGTGAGAAGTTATGAAAAAGGTTTATTAGCTTAACTATGTATAGCTGCAGCACATAGTTCAATGACTGTGTTGCTAACAACTAACCAGCCACTAGCAGTCGGGATTCACTTAGTGAAGTTTTTCTTTAACTTCCCCTAAAGATTTTCCTTCCCGGTGCCAGAATGTGCATCTCTTTAGAAAGAAGTATGTCTTGAAGCTCTCAGGTTCAGTCGAAGGGTGACAGAGAACTGTTACATACATATTCATCCAAACAGCCTCTTCAGAGATGCTCTTCACTTGCATGCACACACATAACCCCGTCCACACAGCAAGCCGATCAATTATCTATAATGGCAC
The DNA here is from genome assembly GCA_900302755.1 of Chromis chromis. Classification (NCBI taxonomy): domain Eukaryota; kingdom Metazoa; phylum Chordata; class Actinopteri; family Pomacentridae; genus Chromis; species Chromis chromis. The sequence goes on from OMNN01006083.1 coordinate 23,254, forward strand.
TGCAGAATCCAGCCGACGAATTTTGCCTTCGCCTCTAAAGCTGCGGAGTTTGTTTCCAAAACATCAAGCGAGCCGCTCGATGCAGATTAAAAAGCAGAAGGGGGAAGATTCGGGAAATGAATGTATGCAACAGAAATACAATGGCCGAGTGTGGGCGATGAGGATTTGATCGCCGAAGGTACTGACTGTTCGAGTGCTTAAGCTCGCATATCGCTGCACAAACACGAGTGAGCGTCTCCACGCATGCACCTTCATATTCAACAGATGATCGATCAATGCGAGGAGTCACAGCAAGACGACTGCGTTTAAGATTAACACGCGGCAACACTGGCTGCCTACCGGGTGGCATTAGCGAAGAACATAAAGAAAAAAAATCACCAGGCTCCGTCAGACTGTTTGCACGCAACACTATGGGTGACAAAACATCAGCCATATTCCTTTTTTTATAGGATTAACTATGTGGAACTAAGCAGAAATGAATAAAAGCGCTGCGTGACTGTTCAGCATAGCGAAGATGGAGTGTTTATGCGCATGAGCTATATGTCTGACCTTTATCAAGCTCTATTAAGTTTGGAATAAGAGTTTCATTATAGGTGGTCGAACAAAGGTCAGGATTGATCATCTCTCATGAACTCCTTCCTCTGCTTGCATACTGCTATTTCTTACCCAAAAAAAATAAAAAAACGAGCATCTCAAGCTCATTTTTTTTTTGCCTCCTGACAAGCATAATCCCCCTCAGCCATTCACACAGATTAGTAGCTTTCATAAGATTTTACATCACACAGTTTCCCCCTCTCTCTAATATTGTATTTGGAAGATAAGCCGCAGTTCATCCCGACGCGACAACAAGCCGAGAGAAAATACTGTGGCACCAAAGCAGTGTGATTGGATGCGGGGAGATGATCAACGGGAGCGTTTTTTAAGGATCCAAGTTCCCACTGGGAGTTTATGGACGGGGGCGACATATGGATTCAAGAGCCTAAGTACAACTCGGCTTGATAAACACATGCTCTTACTGTTTGGCTATGTGTTTGGGCGAGTCTGCACTTCAACTGAGGTGACAGTAATATCTCAGAAGAGAGATTGGGCTTGTTTATGTCTCATGATGATAAATGTGACAAATCTAAACAATCAAACCTTTGCTTGCCCCCACGTACTAAAGCCCACCCGGGGAAGGAATCCTGCATCGCAACTTGTTTTCTGTACGGTTTATGTATTTTTCATTCCTTCTCAGCTTGGAGAAAGCGTGTATCCAGGGTGTTTCGGCACATCTGAACTTGTAGTAGCTGTGAATGCAACATTCTGTATTCAGCAACCATATGGAAGCAGTCTGCAGGGCGAATGTCAACAGCAGCGGTCATGACGAGTTTAAGCTGCCAGTGTTCAGTCCTCCATGAACATCTACAGCCTGAGTGTTGTAAAGCAGAGTGTTTTTCACATCTACTTCAGCTGATCGATCTTTCATCCGCTTATTCCGTCATTAAAACATATTCTGTAATGCCTCTGCTTTCAATTTCTCTATTGTCTGTTGTTTATTTTCACCCTCCTCTGCTGCAAGATCATTTTGTCTTTTAAAAACTAGACAAAGACTTTTTTCTGGGCTGTTACTTTTGTCAGACAACACATGGATTCGAGGTCAGGCCAGACAAAGGTTATCACCTCAGGGGACGCCCTCCTCCCCATGACGAGCATTTATTTACCTCGGCTTGGCTGCTGTTAGGTCAGTTAGGTCTAAATCTTAGGAGGGCAGAGAAATTTGAACTGACACCACCAAGACTGATCAGCAGAGATTTTCAGAAGAACAATACCAGCTAAAACTAAAAAGAAAGGCGAGGTTTAGTTACTCAGAACACCTTGCTGTGCTTTGGAATGTCAAATAATTACACAGCAGGATGCACTCTGTATTTGCACTACTTTGGAGCACCAATGACTGCTACTAAATCTAAAATAACTCGTAGTATAAATAAGAATATTACTATGAGTAAGTAACTTGACGCATTAAAGGGAGACAACATTTGGTTACAGATGGCTACTTCACCTTTAGTTCATCCTAACAAGCTGCTTGACAACTCAATAGCTCTGCAATGCATTAAGAAAAAATAGCATTTCTGCATCCAAGCTGTCCCTGAATGATACATAGTTGGTCAGAAACATTGTTGTTTGCGCTCCACAAGCTCCAAAAGACAGAGAAAAGCTTATTCTCGACATGCATGTCAGAAAATGGATTGTAGATTAGCTCTAATACCTGGTTGTGCCACCTATTACTGCTTAAGAGTTGATTGTTTCCTATTTAGAAGTCAGTAACTTGGACTATGGGCAGTTCATGCTGGCAAACTGAGAGTATTGTGGGGGTTTAGCTAGCAATGGGCATCATGACAAAGACTTCTGTGATGCTTAATGACCTCCGGGCAGAGCTCATGAGTTTAACGCAAGCCTGGATCGACTATATAGCGTTCTAGACTAAGTGATTGATAGATTAATCATCAATAATATAACACACATTGTTTTAAAATGAGTCAGCTGGAAACAACGCACATTTCAACCAACTTGCACAGCTACGGCAGCTGATAATGTGTGCTAGCAACAGTTGGCATTTAAGTCACCTAAATCAACAGTTAAAAATGAGAAGCTTTTGTGTACATCTAAAAATGACCCCAAATCATTCTGCGAGAGCTAAAACAAATAAAATATTATTGCCTTGTAGCAAACATTCATGAAAGCAAACATTTAGGTTGCAAATTATACAAAAACACTGTATTGGGATGAATAAATAGAGAAAAAAGTTGAGAGACTAAACAGATTATTGAATCAGATGCAAGAATTACACCAATGTCTTTGCAAGAATATGGAATAAGGCTCCTCTTATTGATATGTTGAAGGTGTAGAAATCCAGCAGTAGACAGCTCAAACTTGCTCAGCTCGCCTCTTGGAAATTAATCCATCTATTTACGTGCCACAACAGGTATTAGATGATGCAATTTTGCTTCCCACCTGAAAGGTCAGTCCGTGATTCTGCACATGCTGTAGACATCCATCTGGCTGTGCACACCGAAATTCCATTAAAGTATAAATTTGGCACATGCTGGAGAGTGCTGGGGGAGTTAGACGCATCCAAATTCAACATTAGGAGGGAAAAAAAATCGACTGATCCAAATAAATCCTGTAAAACCTCTGTCACAGGGGGAGTTCGGTTAGAGTGCATTGTTTAAATGACACTATAAAAGCCTGGCCCTGTATGATTATTCATTTCCATGAGTGTTAAGAGTTCATATTGCCACGGTTCAATTGCATTCTTTCACATGGCGATAATATACCAAACAACCATTCTTCTGAAGACAATACAACTCGTGTAATGAATCAGCTCTCGTGTGAGTGCTCAGCCCTTTCCATACGTACATTCGCATGTACAGCTTATCTCTGCTTTCAAGACAGGGACCCAGCAAGTGGTCTTTTGGAGCACAGACACGAGTGTCTATCTCAAAAGGGCAAAGATAAACTTGGCAGAATAATCCTCTGTCATTTCCTTGGATGTCTGGAGATACACATCTTGAAAATTGCACAGCTCAGAAGAGAGCAAAGAACAATGTTTTCTTTAAACTTGATCGTGATTCCTAGTCTTGCCAATATTAGTTTAAACATCTCTCTCGGAATCACACATACACACAATGAGCCGCAGTCTTGCAGCCCGGAGTGGAAATTCCAATAAATAATGCATTATCTGCACTCTATTTTCTTTGTTTTAGCCTGTGCATGAACTAAACCCACCACTAATGTTTATTGAAATAACACATTTCCATACAGATGCTGTCAAATGGAGATTTCCATGTAAACTGTCTTCATACATGCAGACATATATGATTTATATAATGCAATAGCTATGACTAATTAAAATGCCAGCACGAGCGCTTCCGTCAATACATTCTGACTGCGCTCATTTAAAACAAGGCTACAGAGATTTTCTGCCATGCAAGACTGACAACGCAACATACAGTTTGTGACAGTTCACGAGACGCTATATACTGTATTGTCTGATCATTTCCCAAGAGTTTCCCCTCAGCTCTGATCAGCAAGGGGCATGTCAGATGTCTTGGTATGTATCGAAGTCATGTGGAGTGTCAGGTGATATTCTGAGAGAGATTAAAGTGAAAATATGGAGATGCCGACACCAAAATTCACTACATCTCCTCCAATAAAAGTCAACACATAAACGGAGCTCCACGTGTGACTTTAAGCGTCTGTGACTGTCAAAAAAAACCGATCCGTCTAATCCCTGGGTACGTATACTGTATGTAAATCACAACACCCACCAGAGTCTCTCCAGGTGCCTGTAAGGAAGCAGAAGGGAGGATTGAAACATGCAGCAACTTCACAAATCAATTTGTTTGGTGGGGTAAGGCTTATTCACTGGGGCCTGCCCGTCTAATGATTTACGATTTCCAGGATGAATTTTTCTATTCTTGCCAACAAATGATGCTGCTCCATATCTTCCCAGTGACGCTTGATTTATCTTCCAGCTAAGACCCCTGGGACTTTCAGCCCGTAGACCCATTTTGGGCTAAGCCTCATTCCGGGGGGAATGTGTAAAAGTGAGGATTGGGTCGTATTTTTTTTTACTGCCACCATCACATGGATATTGATGTGTCACATATTGAAGAAAAACGATAATTTGATGTGCAAGGTGTGAAGTAAGATTTCTGACGGGTGTGTGGCCATGCACATGTATGCGCTTAAATTGAAATTATGCTAGTATGAGCACTAGCATCTCAGCGGGCGAACATACAGACGTGCAAACGCAAGCACAGCCTCAATTTACTCCCTCGACGGCATAAAGGGATATATTCTGAGATATTTCAGTGACAGGCCCCATCGTGGCTGACCAGGGTTAGCCTTTTGAACCGTCCCTGCTGAGATTCTAAGCCCATCTCAAGAGCATCTCTGCGAGCGTCAGATTCTCCAGCCAGATACCCAGTGGTGCCACCGCTGTGCAGGCCTTCACAGGGAATAAAAACAGAGAGGCAGAAATGCCACCGGTTTGACTTTTTTTCGAGGCATCAAGTCCTGTTTGTTACGCACAAAGAGCGACGTCTGCTGCTGGTTCGAGTCAAAAGAGTGCTTTGGGGGGCTTATGTGGCTGCATGCGCTGCACGGCGACAACAAAAAGATTCTAATCCTTTTCCTTGGACCGTTATTCAATCTCTGTTTTGGAAAATTGGAAAAAATTCTGAGGTTTGTCTGAACAAAGCAAACTGCATCAACACCCAAATACAATTGCACTCCATTCACTGTATTTATAATCTGCACACAAATCAATAAGCACACTGTATCACTCAATCCCCCCCATCTTTTTCTCTCACTTTCCCATGCACACACACACAGACACAGACACACCAAGGCCTGCCTTTAAGCACAGATTTTTCATTTCCAGTCGCTGTCACCATGGTAACTTCCAGTGTCCGACTTGGGCCAGTATGTGCTTCCAGCACTTTCCTTCTTCAAAGACCTTTTTCAAAGCCTAAAACCGCATTGCTTCACTGACGGTCACCCACAGTGCTTAGCGTCTAGAAGGGAGTTTAGCTGCTAATTATCTATATGACAAAGGGATAAATAGGTCTTCTAATAACAAACTGTTCCATCTATACAAGCCATTAGGTTGAGCAATAAATAATGTGCTCTTAAAGTAGCATGACCTTGCAGCTTTTTATTCAAAACTGCAAATCTCCACCCCTACATTCAAAATGGCCACCTTTGTTGCAATGAAGAAGAGTGTCTTGGCAGAGCCGCCCGAGCGACAATCAAATATTCCTGTGTTGACCGATCGATGAGAGCCACCCCCTGACCTTCCTCATTCACATCTCAATAATGAAAGACGAGGAGGGGTTATGAGTAACCTCAGTGTTCGATACAGGAGGGGTCAGGCGTCGATTGCTCGGCGAGGCTCCAGGGCTGCATTGGCATGCGGGAAATCACCGCGGGTCTTAAGGATTTTGCCTGAAGGATGCGTGGCTGGGATTAAAAGCTCGGGCTCTCCTGTCTCCTCTGCATCGATATGCTCAATGCACTGTCACTCACTGTGTACAACTTTAGTCTGAGTGGAAAGTAATTTACTGAGCCGCAGGGGCGCAAAGGTCCAATTCTGTATGAGGCTTAGTCAGATGGTTATTGAGATTATATTTACTATTGATTATTTGGTCAATTTGTTTTCCGATTGACTGAACTGTTCAGCTTTTCGCAGGGATTTTTCAAGACTGACAGTGAAGTAGATTTGCTTAAAAATTTTTGCCAGCTGACTCCAATAAAAGCGAGTCAGATTAGTCTTTTTTTTGGTAAATTCTTGCCAAGAAAGCCTAATTAAATTGACCATGATTCAATGTTGTAAAACAATAAAAGAGGAAAACTTCCAATGCAGGTGAATACTTTTTATAGACACTGAATAACCCATGTTATGTCTGCCACACTGCAAAAAAAATAAAAATAAAAAATGCTCAGAAACACCCTGTGATGGACTGGCGACCTGTCCAGGGTGTCCCCTGCCTTCGCCCTAAGTCGGCTGGGATAGGCTCCAGCCCCCCCGCGACCCTCCAGAGGATTAAGCGGCGTACAGATAATGGATGGATGGATGCTCAGAAACAGCTTGAGGAACACGACAAAGAATTCAAAACTCTCTAGATCACAATCCAATCAAGAATCTATGGGATGCATTGGAACAACCAGACATGACACGACACCCCCTGAGACACACTGTATGGTTTACTACAAATACATACAAACACAGCACTCCCAGACAATGCTGGACACCCCCAGCAAGACAATGTGCTCCACCAAACTGCAATAACTGCTCAGGAACGGTTCGAGTAACACGACCAAGAGCCCAAAACGGTGACCCAACTTCCAAACTCCCCAAATCGCAGTACAATGAAGCATCTGTTAGATGCCTTGGAACAAAATCGAACCATGGAGACCTGACTCCATAATCCAAAGGCTCTGGTTCCAACATCTTTATTAGCTATGGCAAGGTGTTCTTGGGTTCTTCAATTATACAGATCATTCAATGATTTCGGGGCAGATTTTGAATGTTTTTTGTCATGAATCTAAAAGTGCATGTTATATCTGTGTGTTCAGATTCAACTGAGATGTGACCCCTAGTTGTGAGCTGCCTATCTTTTTTGTAATCTGCTATTCTCTTTCCCTCACCCCAACCGGTTGAGGCAGATGGCTGTCCTCCCTGAACCTGGTTCTGCTCTTTCCTATTTCTTCCCACTGTCACCAAAGTGGTTGGTCAATGGCAGCTGTTGGTTTTGGGTTTCTCTCTGTACTTTTACTATGTGAAGTGCCCTGAGATGACTTGTGTTGTAAATCAACGCTATATAAATAAATCTGAACTGAATTAACCTCTTGGGGAGGCACATCTCCCAGTCTGAAAACCTCTGGCTTAAATGTCAACAAGAACACACACAAACAAAATGGCCCTTCCAACTCTTAAGTACCCACAGTGACAATCCTCTTTGCCTTTTTTCTTGTGCAAAATATCAGTTTTATAAAACAGAAAAGAAATACAAGTCTTTGTATTTGAGAAGCTGCACATAACCTTCTATGTATAGACTAACCAATTAACTAATTGTACAAGCGTAAGACTCAATGTTCTGTTTTTTAAAAAGCGCAGAAACCTCCACCTTAATAACTCCTTCCTCTGTAGCTTTAATTCATGAACACTCAGCGTGACCACTTCAGATTAATGCAGAGCTTCCGTTTGACAGAGCAGGAGTTCAAGCGAGGTGAGCGAGCAGGGAACAAGAAGTACGACGACTGATATAGTTCTGGCTCCTTCCTGTACTTGTAGAGGTGACAAGGCGTTCCTTGTATTTCACCCCACGCAGCACCACTGTCCTACTGAATTTGTCAAGGGAAGCCAAGACATTTAGCTGTCTTTTAACTTCTCTTCCATACCAACAGGTCTCCTGAGATACAGCCTGAGGAGGAGGGGAGTCTCATTCTGGTGGAAAACAAAGTCTACAGCGTGTCATCCTGTCTGTTTGTTTCTGCTCGGCTTGCTTCCCAACTCTGGTATGTATTTGGTGTCAACGTCTGTTTGTAGCAGAAGATTTATTGCAAAACACTTTGAAAAATGACAGTTTTTTGGATCGCACTTTGTTGTGCTGTTGTACGCCGCATAAAAATGTGTTATCCTCACCTAATTCCATCATTTCTGGTATCTATTATGACCCGAGGCCTGTCTCACAGAGCAGGATTAGTGCGTAGGCAAAGCTAACTTCGGGCTTAACCTTCACTGCTTGTCACAAAGACGTCTCAAGTTCAAACCGTGCTCTGTTGCCATGGTTTCTAATGCCACAGCCCAAACTTCTGCGGTGCTGCTTTTGTCCAGGCTCATTGATGAATGCGTACAAAAAGACCAGCTCCTCAGAGATCGATTGGGAGGAAAATGGAGCCATCATTTCTGTGGGGTCCCAGCAGAGATAACAAATAAAGCATTCTTGTGGGAGCACAAAGGAGCTCAGAGTGGCGTGTTTACAAGTAAGTAGTTAGAAGATAGATGATGGTCATTTTTTAGGTCAGTACAACTGTATTTGGAGTATAATCAGTATTCCACTCTGCCTATTAAAATCTTTTCTGTCCAAAATGTATTACATATAGTACTACTTGTATTAGCAATACCTATTATCATGGAGTGACATAAATAGAAAACATTCCATGGGCTACAATTATGAATAATATTTTAATATTTTTGAATTATTCCTTT
>OMNN01006083.1:33106-53284 GCA_900302755.1 Chromis chromis
CCCCCCCCCCCAAAGAGACCAAATTCAAATTCTGATCCCGTAGCGAATCAAACGCCAACAGATGTCCAAGTCGGAAGCGAGCAGACTTATAAGTACGAGGGAACGGCGGACGCAAAGTAAATTCCATCAACTTTTCAAGGTGACACGAGGGGAAAAAAACCTGATTGTGTGGCGACAGTATCAGTGGGGAACGAGGGTGCATCGGTGTTTCAGATGAAGCATCTTTTTATCTCTGCTGCTTCCCTCGCTGTCGTTCTTGCGAGTATGAAAACCTCTCCTGCCTCACGCCCTCACTTGATAATTCGCTGTGTATCCTGCATACCTTTATGTTCCTGTGACACGGATACAGTGTAGTGAAGAAAGCCGCTTTAAATTACATCACATAATTAGAATTTGAATAATTAGATTGAAATGATTAAAATTATTCTGTGGGCCCAGGTCTGTCATAAAAATTAAATCTGAATCTCAATGGAAATACTTAATCTGTTGACTAAAATATCACACATTTCAGCAGATATCAGTCCTGATGGGAAGCTAAATTTATCTAGTATGTTATAGTTTTTTGCACTGTTAATGAAGTAAGTAATCAAGCATAGATTCTGGGACTAATGCAATTAATTTGGGGGCTTTTGCTTTTCCCAATTCTTGTAAAAATCCAAATAAAGACTCTACCCAGTACCATGTTGCTGCACCACTGCACAAACAACATTACATTCAGTTCCATTGCGGGGTCCTTAAAAACCCTCCACAACCCCCATGTACATGAGAAAATTAGGTCCATGTCGGCACTCACACAAAAAAAGCCCCTCTCTTGCTTTATATGCAGCACTCTTGGACGCGTTCTAAGCAAACGAAGGAGCTGGGCGGGGCTGCAAGTTACGCTCCTTTATCGCTGCAGCATAGCTCTGCCTTTTCTTCCCCCCCTTAAAATCACACCACAGTGAGGAACAACCACGGTCCAGTGACTGAGGAGGCCATTGATGGAATTAAGGCTCATGAATAAGAATGCAGCACGGGGTGAGTGAGAGCTCTCCCACTGTGTAATATTGACATGCTCCCTGGTCAGAAAATAGCCCGGCATAATTAGCTTTCACAAGCAAGTACGGGGCCAGCAGGAGAGGCCACTCCAGACGCAGACAAAACCCTCAACGGGGGAACGTGTGCGCCACTGAAAATGAGCGAGTGGGAGGGATGGCTCTTCGGTTTACGGCGCAATTTATCTACCTGGGTGCTAATTTATATTGATATATTTATAAAACAAAACAAAAAAGCAATGAGGCTTGAGAAAGTAATCAGTCAGTAAATCAAAAGCTCCGGAGCAGCCAGGAAGTTGACCTTTAGGTGAAATTGTCTCGTCATGTGGTGTTTTTTTTAAGGCCGGGAATTAACTCCTCAACATCTCATGAGCAGCTCTAGAAGTGAAGAAAAATGGAAATTTATCAACATCTGTGAGACAGATGGGTGATCTGCTGATGACAACTGCATGATATGATAAAGAAAGTAAACATGCAGTGTATTCTGCTTTTGGAGCTTCCAAAAGGTGTAAAATTGCTTATAAATGTGATGTTTAAGTAATATTGTTGCTATAATCAAAGAAAGTGGAATCAAACTGAATTCATTTGTTTGGTATTGTCAAATTCATGCACCACCCTTCAAAATAAGAGCCCACCTGCTGCGAGGGCTTTTCTATATGGAGTCCTGGAAATGTATAGAGTGCAAGTGATACAAACTCTATGAATATTCAGCGGCTTCGGCTACATCAAAGTGAATTATGCAACTGTGCTATGAAACATTGATCACGAGAGACTGCCATCGCTTCCTCAGCTTAAAGATTGATACACTGTGTTTTAGTTTTCAAATTTGAATAGGGGAAGGAAATGTCACTTCCTTGTTTTGGTTGTTTGGGTCTATAAAATGTCAGAAAATGGTGAAAGATGCCAAGATGGTGATCTCAAAAGTCTTGTTTTGTCCACAATCCAAAGATATTCAGTTTACTGCCAAAGTGGAGTGAATAAAACAGAAAATAATCACATTTAAGAACCTGGAAGAAGAGGAGCTTGATTTTTTTTAACTTAGAAAAAAACTTGCAGTGCAATTGAATATTGAATGTAGGTGTGGCTGGCAACCGGATACCTAAATAAGATTTTAAGATCACGATTCAAAGCTTCATTTTTAACCCATCTCTGCCAAAATGAAGTGGAAACAGGATTCAAAAGTCTCCAAATGTGCTTCTTTCATCCCCCATGAAACCACAAACTCCGCTATCATATTCATAGTCAAACTGCAATTTCTGCGACTTGTATCAGAAACAGCTTAAACACAATTCTGGATACAACCTCTCTCGCCCCAAATGGAATCGGGGCAGCAGATGAGAGCGCTAACTGAGGGGAATGAGAGTGGGCTAATAAAACAGTTCCATTTTGCGGCGCTAACTGTGTGCAGCCATCAGAGAGTTACGAAGTAAACAAGGTGAAACCGCTCCTTGTCTCGCTCCCCTGAATTTGTCTCGTCCAAGGTTAGAGGCCATGTGTCATGAATTTAGATCCTGCTTTCCTTTTGCCCTTGCAAGTACAGCAGCTGGAGAATTCGGATTGTGGAGACTCATTCAGGCCCGTCCTAAGCCCATTAGAAAGAAGAAAAAAAAGAGGTGATGTGACAAAGACACAAAGAAAAAGAGAAACATTTAAGTGAAATAGAAGACACTGAAGCATTGGAGGACGAGTGCTAAGGAGGGGAGAAGGGATTCAGAGTCAGACAGTAATTGAGAGGACAGGGAAAGAGACAGAGAGACGGGGAGATAGCGGGATTAAGGTAGGTAGAGAGTGCCTTGTAATGCTGGACTGAGCAACCACTGCAGGCTTTCTCAGCCAAGCAGTTTGAGCCTTGTATCATTTCAGTGGGGCTGGAACACCTCGTCGCAGCCTATACTCATTTTCTAGCAATGTTAGAGGCCGTTCGCATAGGCACAGAGCCACACGGACAACACTTTGGAAATATACACGGCAAAAGCTGTGAAGCTTGAGTACAGTGGAGAGAAGCTAGAAAACTATGCTCTTTCACTGCGGGGACCAACGTAATGCTAATTCTTATCATCAAAAGCTACTAAAAGCAACCCCAATCAAAGAAAAACATTGCTTTAATTTTGTTAAATGCGATAAAATCAACATCAAAGTAAGTTCCTTTCAGACATGCACTTCTTTTCCGTTAATCTGACAGCAACTTAACATGTCGGCTTCATGTCTAAATGAGCACCCTGATCATTTTTGCATCAAAGTTCCATTGCCAGTCTTACAAGGTTGGACCTTATAACATTTCTGTATCACTTTCAACACTGCACCAGTCTGAACTACACCCAGTCACATTAACGGATAGACATGCACAAGCAACAGTACTTCAATACTGTGTGAAGTGAAGGCTTTTTTCCGCATTTCAGCACCAATATTTGTCCAAAAACGTCACAGAGGGTCTTTCCTCTGAGTTTATTAAATACCTGCAGCATCAGACAGCAGCAAAATCCACATAGGCAAGAAAGCTGTATGCATTTGTGTACTTGGGAAAAACGGTGCTGATAACTTAATTAATTACAAATGTTCCCTGACATGGAGACAGGGTCAGTCCAGGTCAGGATTTAATGGCAAGTAACACTTTTTTCACATCAGACACACCAGATGAGATATCATAGAGTTTAGTTTGTTGCTTCCAGCTGTTTTCAGGAGTTTTTCCTCTGAGTTAATTAAATACCTGCAGTATTAAATCCATATGGGAGTCTCAAAAGTGAGACAGTTGTGCACAATTATGCACAGAGCAACAGCGGTAACTTCGTTAATTAGCTAAAATTACCCCTGACATGAAGACAGGATGCAATAAGATCTAATTTTAAGTCACACTTTGGACTATTTTCCACATCAGACAGGTGAGCTGTCTCACACAGTTTAGTTTGTTGCTTCCAGCTGTTTGTAGGAGTCTTTTCTCTGAGTTGCAGCATCAGATCCATATGGGGGTCTCCAAAGTGAGACAATTGTGCGCAATTATGCTCAAAGCAACTTCATTAATTAGTCATAATTATAAATTATCCCTGGCATGGAAAGATATTAATGAGGATCTAACAGCAAATGACATTGTTCTTTTACTGTTAGTAAACTAGTAGTTAGATTTTCATCACACATGGACAGAATTTTCAGTGTTTAGGAAATCATAAATAAATTACGCTGATAGTTATTTGGACAGCCATCTTGCATAATGGCACTCTGGCACTGTGGGATGTATCGGAAAAGACCTCAGTCTGAATGATAGAATGCCATGACTTTAACGGATTGATAAAGCCAGCAATGTTATGTTATATTACATGTCTGAAAAGGGGCTATATATACTTCCATACAGGAGATGCTCAATTCATATGGTTAGACTGAATCCATATTGGTTGGAGAGTTAGTTAAATGACACTTAAAGGTGAATAACAATAAAGAAATTCCAAATCCTTTTGTTCCACCGCTTCACTGACACACAATGACCCGCCACTTCAACCACTAATGCGAGTTTAACCCAAGCTGAAAGCTCACCAAAACGTCCTTCCTCATATCAGACATGGCAAGAAAAGGTGACATTCGTACGAAAAGTACTACGACGTAATCAGGACTCGTGGATCGTGTTGGAGGGAGGGTGTTTCTAAAGGCAGGTGTTATTTTCATTAAAGCACTGAAGAGCCGGATGAAGTGGAATATAAAAGCGAGGGGGTGTGGTGATTAATCATGATCTTCCTGGCCAGTCACATTACCGGCCTCATACATTTTAAACAGCTCTGTCAAACACAGTGTGTGAAAATTATTTTGTTGTCCTGGAGGTCCAGAGTGGCAACGTGTGAATGCATAACACCACATGCAGGTAATGTGCCTTTGTGTTTGTGGAGAGACTGAAAGTTTTATTTGGCAACGCAATAATCCTCAATTGACTCTGTAGTCAAATTAAATGAATTATGTATTACATTATTTAGATGTTTGCCTTTGTTCCACTTAAGTAATTAATAAGGTTGGATTTGATTAGATATGCTTACTTTTATATGCGACGATAACAACGGCACTGCTGCCAAAAGCGCAGTTTGTTTAAGCTGTTTATATGATTGCATAAACTGACAATTCCCCCATAATAATCCTGTTTACATGAACATCCAGAGTCAGTTGTGTGTTTTTTTCTTGAAAGATAAACCGTCGGCTCAAACCTATCAAAGTTAATCAAAACTATTACAATCATAATGCTGCTGCATAACATTAAACTGCAATTTAAGTTGTTTTTTACTTTTTATTTTTTGCTGTATGATTATGAATGCACTGCTAGTTTTTTTTTGCCAGAATAGCTGAAAGGAAGGTGATGACTCACGCAGCTGTTGCCAATCACAACCGAGGATTTTTTGGATGGAGATGTGGAGAGAGGACTGCTGGGAACGAAGAGTCCTGATCCGTCAATGATGTGGAGAAAATAGAGAACTTTTAAACTGACTTTGGAGTTTGCACTGTAGACGATACGTCCAATTATACGTCCCTTAGGAAGCCTTCATCTCCTGCATCTAATGGTTTGTAATTCTAAAACTGGGAAGCGAGCAGAGGGAGGAATGTATGGTTATTCTTCAGCAGTCTGGCGTTGGCTGTGCATGACTGAATCAATCACTACAACAAGGACCCACAGTTATAAAGGTGTGGCGACTGTGCGAGACTCTAAAGCCCCTTTCAGACATCCTCTCTGTTCAGTTTGACAGGGTTTGAACATGTCTGCTTCATGTTTGAATGAGCACTCACTCTGTCACTTTTCCATAAAAATCACAATGTCAGTTTTACTAGGTTGGACCGAGTAACATTTACACATCACTGTCAAAAAGGCACAAGTCTGAATTGCACACAAGTGCATTAATGGAGGGCTGCATGATGCACTGAAGCCGAGATTGTGTGCAACATCGACATCTTACAACTTTTTTTTTGGTGCTTGCTACAAAATAGCTTGAATGGTTCATGTTTTCCTTTGCTAATGTACAAGAGATGTCTGCCTTATAGATCATAATTTAGTCTAATTTAAGGGTTCTTGGATACACTGAACTATGTTTGTTGACATGAAGGTCAACAAGAATTACCAAAAAATTAAGATTTGGTCGCAAAAACAAATGCAACTCCAGTTGGATGAAAACATTTCAACTACAGAGAGCATCATGTTGACCAAAAACAGGTACTTTTTCAGCAGTTGTTGCCACCACAGCAGGCAACCCCAGTAACTTTTTTGACCATATTGGCACCACAAAGCTCTGTATGATGAGTGCAAATCCAGATCTGAATGCCATCCAAAGCAAACGTCCATTTCAGACAATTTTTCCAGTGAGAAAGGTTCCAAACTGCAAATCACTTTTCACCTCGCAAAAACGTTTGCTTGACAATCAATACATGAAACCATCATGCACCCAACCACCATCTCAAAGGTGCATTAAAAATTCAAGGTACAAGATGAAACAGAGCTGTTACACGTGGAGAATTACGCACCTAAAACTGACTTGTGGTCAGCCGGACAACAGAGCCCTACACAAGTCTGACTGTCCACTTTATTAATGAGCACTTATAGGTGAAAAGTCATTGTTTGTAAATGGTATCTTTCCCGGATGATCATACAATTCAACAGGGATGACAAAAGCGTTGGCTGCTTGGGGCCTCAATGACAGTCTGTACAACAACAGACAATGAACATGGTCAACAAGTGGTGCTTTGGCCACAGACTGCAACTTGCTATATTCACAAGGCTGTTTTAACACATGGCAATCTATATTTCTGAAAAACTAAATATTGCAGTGTCAGGTGACGAGGAACAAGAAGAAAGTCACCCAGGTACTTATTGTTATAGAGTAGTCATCAAACAGTGCATTTGTTTCCTCATGGTGATTTTGAGCGATTCACACTTTTTTCAACTATTTGATATGTTTGCTATAATTTTAGGTTGAGTCTTTTGGTTATTAGAAGCTCCCACATGCATACAATGACTCTCTCCACTACTGTCATGGATATATCTCATTGAAGTCATAAGTAATTTAAAAATCATTTTAACAGCCTGATTAGGCCATCAGTGTTCCATATATTAAAACCCAAAACATTCACATATTTCCATGTGAATTGAGATATTTTAAATGTAAATAGTTTATAATCAGTTATTTCACAGATAATACTAATTGTTCCAACAAATTGTCTAAATTAATCACATAAAATAGTGGTTTAATATCAAAATCATGGCTGGTTTATGTGTTTGCTCACAAAAACCAGCAATAGTCAGTGATTAAGGTGTATCTCTACAAGACTTCACAACCTAGAGCGTCGATCAAAATGCACTTTTCAAGCACCTTTACACTACGCAAGGTGATAGTTGGCATAAAATCAATAGAAAACTGACTCAATTTAGTCTACAGTCCCTCATTTCTTGTGACGACTTCTTCCAGTCAGACCCTCGGTTGATACAGCTGATTGTGCCTTGACAACTGAAGATGTTAATCTAGACAAATGTCATCAGAGGAAGGTTGTGTTTATGTTTTAAAAAATGGTAAAAATGCGGGGAGGAAAGAGCCACAAGAAGTTCTGTAACTCATTCCGAAGATGAGCCATGAATCAGCATCAAAGGGTGTTGTTTTTGTCTTGGGGGGAGAGATGATGAATATCCAGCCAAGTTATTAAAGGTCAGTGAAAGTTGCATGGCCTCTCCATGTTGGAGAAAAAAAGAAATGGATCCAATGCTTTAGGGCGAAAGGAAGCCACGGAGCAGTAGACATCAAGTGTGTATGTTGGCTACCCGCAATTGCCAATTAAAACAGAAAGAAGAGCTGGAAAAACGAGGATGAAAAGACTATGGAGCGAGGAGAAGGGCAAATATCAGATAGAGGGAAGGGAAAAGCCTAGTCTGCTCCCTGCACTCTGACTAACCACCTGCCCCTGTCTGAATTAGCCCTTTCTTTACTGTTTGGACTCATCCAAATGAAACTCACTCCCCGAGTTGACAAATGGACTGAGGCCTCCAAGCACTTCCATTTTTTAGCACATTATAAAACCCCATGTTTGCCGAGCCAACACTCAGACAGCTATTAATCTGATATAAATACACCCTTCGACCAGTTCCAGGCTTCCTCGGGGTGATATGAAGGGGCAGAGAATAATATAAAAAAAACATTTCTGAAAACTTTCAAACTTCTGGATTCTCTGGCAGAGTTCTCTGCTTGTATGGACATAATAAAGTCTATGGGGTATTCAGCTTAGAAGCCAAAAATGGACACCGTTACGGTAGATTCGAACCACTGGCTTGGTTGGTGTCAATCCGCTCGCCTTTTATCTGTATCTCCTGAGAGGTACCAATCCGCTCAATATGGGGAGATGTTCTCGAACATTTCCCATTTGCCAACGCGGCCTTTCCTTTTCCGTCTAATCACCGCCGAGTCTTGTACGGCCACGTCTGGGAGACCCGGGGCTGACTCGATAGGCTGCCAGCTTGAAATTTACGGCAACTAATTGGCCAAAATTGAATGCGGCAGGTTCTTATCAGAGACGATTGGAGCAGGAGTTGGAGGCAGGAGAGGCTGAAAAATGAGACAGGATAATGAATGTCAGGTGATGTCATCCAATGCTGGGGGAAAAAACAGAAAGCGGAAGAAATAAACCACTTTGATTTAGAAACACCTTATGAGAAGAGGGCAGGTGGCAAGAATGCACGGATGGTAAATTCCTACAGTAATCCAAAGAACTTCTTAATGTGTTTATCATGTCATAGCGAAAGGGAATTTTTATCTTCTCTTTCCGTCACAGTTTTTTTATTAATACCCATTTTGCATATTAACGCCGGCTGCAAAACCTCCCACCATTCTCTATTTGTTCACACTATTACAACAGGCAGTTGTCCCCCCGCTGTGCTCATCGGTCATGTTTTTGTTCTGTAATTGTCAGGTGCTCAACACATAATTGTATCATGGAAAAACAGCTTCCAACCAAGAGTAAGCAAGACAAACCATTGACTCCTGCATAAATAGAAAGAGGCTGGTCCCAACAGCGTGCAGCCAGGAAGTGATTAATGCAAAATATGCACTCAATGTAATCTAATGTATGCTGTTAAACAAACAAATATGTACTTTCTGTTTCGCTTGGGTTGCCCAGTAGGAATCAAATCACTGAAAGTAGTCACAGTAGTGGATCAATCCTTATAATGGAACACCACAGAGCCCTTTTTATTACAATCCGCCTAATTGAGCCTTTAATATAAAGCAGCACCTGCGTGATATTTGCACTTCCGACGTTAAATTTATGCATTAATTCATCTCACATCTCATTGTTTGGTGAGTTAAATGTTTATGCAAACCCTGACTTTAAACAAGGCAGGCCACTTGTGGTACAGCTTTAGGAGTCATTCATGAACAATGACTGTATTAGTCTCACATCTGCTCAATATTATAATCACAACGCCAGTGGCAGCTGCCCGTTTTGTTATATTAAAGATTCATAAATATTTAAGACATATATGCTTGCTTTCCTGCTTCCGTTGGCACATTTTTATCATTGCACCTTCCTAGTTTGGATCAAGCTCCAGAAACGCTGGCTGTTACATTTCCAATAACGCAACTTGATAGAATACATCACCAGAATCTTCTGCTTATCATGTCCATTGGGTGATTTTTATATGCTGGAAGGCACTTCATGAGCCAAATAAGCCGTCAACACCATGATTGAGCATTTCAGGCTTCTGATGACAGTCTAAAAACACGTATTCAGACTTCCAGGGTTTCCTATGTAACAAATCCCATTAACCTGTATCATTTCTGTATCATTCTTCATCACAATCAGTTTCCATTTCAAACATGTGGCTGAACTACTTTACAGTATTTAAACAGAGTCATAGGTGAGCTGGTGTGCTTCAGCTGCAGTGGGTGGTTGGAGAAAGTGATGGGAACATCATACATTGCACATTTTAAAGTGTTGCAATGGTGTAGAATTACATCTAAGCCACTTTAGGGATTGTTGTTCTGGAGACAAACCTCGAAATATGTAACTTCAAAACACAGAGATGAGTTTTAGGGGGTAAATGAATGAACATAAGGGGTTTTGAATATAATATTTTGAAAAATAAAAATGCAGTTTGGGCTCAAGCGGGCCCATTTATAAAATGTTACCCTCAGGCCAAGTTGAGATAATAACAGCCACATCATATGGATTACTTTTTTTAGACAGCACTACATAAGATGTATTGCAGAGCTTTTATTTTTTAACAGGTTACATTGTAATTGAGGCAAGTAAACATAAATTGCAATTCAGTCTCTGTGTAGGAGTGTTAATGATTAATCAATTAATTGCCATTAATGATTTGACCAATTAAAAATATATGGCAAAAGATGAGGGATATGCATGTCAGAAAATGTACAGTATATTAGCTGTAGTACCTGGTTGCGCCACCAGGTGGAGACTTGTAGTGTTTAAAGTGATGGAAGACTGCAGTTTGTGTTTTATACTACAGTGTTGGAAAGCAAAGAGCAATGTCAGGGTTTAGCTAGCAATGGGCACCATGACAAAGACTTCTGTGGTGGTTAATGGCTTCCGGCCAGAGTTCACTGAGCATTCTTAAATCTGAGTGGCGGATATCATGTGTTTGTGATTATAAACAGCTCACCCAGCATATCGAATTATGCCCACTGTAATTCATTTCAAATGGTTATTGATTGATAACGCTGCCAACGACTGGTTAAGAAAATTGTTTAAGCTTCACATCCTTATCTCTGACACAATGCTATAATTATTTTCTTAGTATCCAATAATACATATCTAATAATAATTAAATTAATGTTGACTTGCTATTATTTATTTCTTTTTTGATTAATGCTGCAGTATCCTCTTTGTTTTGTTCTATGAGTGGGAAGCAGATAGTCATTGCTAGCTACTTTCACAGCTGAGGGCAAGTGAGGACAGGTAAGAGTGTGCTTGTTTTTTGAAGCTATTTTTAATTAAGAGTGTCAAATGTGTGTTGTGGATGTTGTGTATTAGTTCCTGAATCACTTATCCTGACTTAGTCCATGAAAAATACTGTCTGGGGCTTAAATCTGATGTCAAGCAAAATCAGTTAAAAGGTATTAAAGGAATGTCAGTGTCTACATTTTTTGGCAATTGGGGAATGCATGCACCTCAGACTATTTGTTTTGTTCCCATAAAACCATCCTGCTTTAGATGAAGGGATTTAAATGAAGATGGGTAAAAAAAAAAAAAACCCTGAAGGGGATTCTTCAGTTAATCCTCCTCAAACAAGTATCTCATCAAATCCTTCAACTCTGAAACAAGGTCAAAAGCCAAGGATAATGAGAACTGGTACGTATGGGAAAGATCATCGTCAAAGGAGAAAGGATCCTCCCATCTGCTTCCCACTCCTTATCCCTCAATCACTGCCGTCCCTCTGTCAGCACATGTTTCCATCCAACAGGAGAGGAGTCATCTGTCTCCCACATTCCAGCCTAAGTAAATAACAGCCTGGGAGCATTTGTTTTCCGCATAAACGCCATTAACACGAAGGTTGTCAAATGTCAACTGTCATGCGGCCGGCAGGTTGAAATCACAGGTTGCGTTCATTTAGTTTCATTGTCCTCGCGAGGCTCATCAAGCTGTGATATCTATTAACCTTCATCATTAGTGCGTGAACGCAAAAAAAAAAAAACACACAACCAAATTTGTTTTCTTCTTGGAAATGACAAGTCTGATGACGCAGCAGTGGGAGGAATTCCAGGGAAAAAATAAAAGTAATGAAAAGACAGACAAGGGACATGACCGTGTTTGGTTGTGTTGCAAAGGAGGGAGTCTCACCATCCTGACCTGCTTTTCTCCTTCAGGGGTCATGCACAAGCCTGCCACAATGCTATCAGCTGTCCCTTAAGGTGCATGCTGAGGTCTACTGAGATATAAGGTGATATATAGCTTTGATATAGCCTGTAATTACTGGCCGTGAAGGCCACACCGCCTTGGGGAAAGGAAAAGGGGAACGCAAAAAAAAAAGGGTGGAGAGAGACACTGAGGCTCTGATGAGAAAAGGGTCAGTGTTGTTTGATAGCACAAGTGTCTGGCCTCTTCAGTGATTCACACAGTGGGACGTGGCAGTAGATCTATACATGAGATGGAGAAGAGGCCAATTCAACAGACGCCTCAGCTCCCAAACAATAAACTCCAAATACATCCCACCAGGGAATAGCAATGATTGCAAAAATCACAGGCTGCAGCGTGTGTGCACAGACTATGCAAATGGCGTCAAATTGCGCTTAATTAATCTTCGGTAGCATGTTTCAATTACAGCGTCATTAGCCTCCATCTAGCTTGCAACACTGCACCACCTACAGGTGACATGTTTATCCAGAGGCAGCGGGTTCTGCACAGGCGTGATGTTCAAAGCACAAAAGGGGGGAATAGCTAATGAAAGAGAGCCATTCATTTCATGCTGTCACAGCATGGTGCGAGACAACCTTCATTTCAAGATGCATTACGGCACTCACAAGCCCGGTGACGTGCTATCAGTCAGATACAGGGTGCTATTAGCTCTCACTTTAAAGACTGTAATGGAACCAAACACCTCACCAAAGTAGCCCTTTAAGTGGGCTAAACTGGAGCAGGTAGGGTTTGGGTTTGATAGCTGAATATCAATGGGGCGTTTCTTAGGGGGAGGATTGAGATACCTAAATGTGTATCGACAGCTCACGCGAGCCGCTGACACGGCTACGCATTCACCGGCGATGGGTGCAGGTCTGGCAAGCAGAGTAAGCCGGCAGCAGCGTGGCTCATCTTCAGACGCCATGTGAATGCTAACTAGCAGCCTCGCCAGTCACCACGACTTAACTGGTGCCAGCAGGAGAGGCAGGTGGTGCACAGGCAAGAGGAAAAAACAGAGTCCCACCAGAGGAAAATAGTATCACTGCATTCACAATCATGTTAATTAGTTTTAATCAGATTAAGGGAATATTTAGATTATTACATGTGTTATCAAGGCAGCTTTTCTTTGTTGAATTAACACTGAAATTGGTTTTAACATAGTGTGATTTCGTCATTTGTGTGTAAATAATGTCCAGTATACATCCATAGCAAGCATTCTCTCTCTTTCCATGTGAATCATTGCATCATACTCACACTGGTAATTAATATATACTATGGAACTGGGACTCAGCCTACGATTTCCTTCTGGTGGTTGGTCATTTATAGGTGGAACAAACTCAATCCGGCTTCCAGTGACTCAGAGCTCACTTAGCGGTTGTCTTGTCACCACCATGCTGAGAAAGTGTTGATCCATGCTGTTCCTGAGGGCCACAACTACGGCATGAGTGACTGCCATTCATATCAAACACCATCAATATGTGCACGATGCCTTATAAGTCTGTCGCCACTTCCGATGGAGAACGTAGCTTTGGTGATCACATGAACCAGATACAGAGCAGTTTGTTAGAGCCTAACCCATAATCTAATGTGCTGATGCTATCAGCTATTGGCATGGGAGATAAGTGAAAAGAAGCTTGTTTTTAAGTGTAAAGTGCAATGTTCTTTAGAAATATCTTGCTTAAAGCTCTTTAACAGACACATTCAAAGCATCCTTATCAAACACGTTTGTTCAGATATGTGATATATTTATATAATTATGGAAGAAAAATGAACAAAGAACAAAAAAAAACTCAATAATTCCAGCTATTTTCTGTCTCCCTTTTGTTTCTGCGGTCTGCAACACATCCTTCCAGACATTATCCCTGCAATCAAACAACTCATAGAAACCACATCTATTACGGTTTGCAGTGATTGCATGGAAACATACTGCATGAGCGGGAGAAAGAAGACAGGGCAGTATGAGATGAGCGAGCTAAATTATTAATGAAAGAGTGCGCTTGCATCACTGCTGATGTCAAGTCAAGCCAGTTAGGAAAAAAGTATTCATCAAATGTTGGCTTAAAGACTACGGATCTCATCCTAATCGAGTTAATTGCAGTTTAAAAAGAGGAAACAACACTCTAAATGAACTCAGACATACATCAACCCTGCTTTGCATTTCATTCTTCCCCCATTATCACATTATCTACGCTGGGAGTCATCTAAAATATATCAATTCAGATCTTTCCGCCCCGGTTTGAGCCTGCACCTTATCACAAGAAGACTTTCTCTGTTCAAATTGCTTGTTTCTGCTCACTCTCGTTTTCTTTTTAACCCTAATGAGCTTAGCCGCAGGTGCCTAGCAACGGCTCTGACAGCTCCACAATGAAATGGTCGGGGGTGGCGTTTCATTTGTTGTGCTAACCTCCGCATGCTAATGTGTAGCCGTGTCGCTACACCAACCACAAATATCACTGAACTCTCTCACCCGATCCCCGCTCTGGCGCCACCTCCCTGTCCTCGATTCATACCACCTACAATTTTCATCCACTTAGCAACTTCCTCTCCCCAAGACAAAGTGCTGCGGCTCTGAATCGGGGGTTTGTAGTTACCTTCAAGCATCATTGAAACGCCCCCCGGTAGCAACGAGATGCTAAAAAGACGCTCTTCTCCCTGGTACTTTGTGTTCGTTTTGTGTTCTTGACAGTAGCAGGACCCGTTGATTCATTCCTGCGGGGACTTTTCAGTCTGAGTGGGCGGCCAGGAGAACAAGGGAGCTACGGGGTGCATCAATTACCCGACAACATGTTTCAAACCACCTCTTTTTTACCATCAGCTGCTTTTCACACAGCTGATTATCTGAACTCTGTGGTACCAAACTAAAAAGCAAAGAGCAATTGTTTGATAAAGCCCCACAATGTCCATTACCATTCTCAAAGGGGGCCTGTCCAATGCGGAGCAAAAGCTTTTGGAAATAAAAAGAGGTGGACATGCGTTCAGTTGGAATTAAAGCGAGGTAGACAAAGTCAGTGTGGAGGAGCAATTTAGATAAAGTCCATCCCTTCTGAGTGCTCAAGGGTGTTTTGACCTCAAAGAAAAGAGTAACCATGCTTAGAATGATTCCAGAGAGGAGGTTTCATTCTGCTCTAAGTGCTGCAATACGTCAACAAAACAGCGAAGATGGACTGTATGTATATTCCACTCTCGCCGCCTTGAGCGCTGCATTTTCAGAATTCGGACTAAAAAACCCAAAACTTGTGTATATATTACCTTAATGTTAGCAATCAATTACACCGCAAAAGCCGAAGCACAGTAAGACTATACTCCGTCTGGCCTGACAAATAGGTCTCCACGTCCCGGTTTCTGCACAACAGGGTCATAACTCTGAAAACAAGGCTGGCAGCGGAGCTCATCAGGCCCATTTTTATTCTGACAAACAACTGATAATGCAGCCACATTATTTCTAATGAACATTGATTTGCGTCAGGCCTAATTTATGACTGGTATAGATTAGCAGGCAGGTATCATGAGGTTTAAGTTGTTTATGGCTCACTGGGAACAGAGATATGTTACTACACCATATACAATAATACAGACGCTCTGTACTCTGTCTAAATGTAGTGTTCTTTTTATTTGTTTTCCGACATTTCCATATTCTGAGAAGTGATTAAGTCTAATAAAAACGAGCTACCCCACAAAGAAAAACACGTCTCGAGAAGTTTAATTCAATTTCAGCAGACCTCAGGTGTAAATTAAAGCATCTCTCATTAACTGAAGATTTGTTGATTACGTTTTTGAGATTTTTTTAATAAACACGGCCACTCGAGTCAATTACTTAACAGCATAAAGCAAATTTCGCCCGTGACTGCAGCCGTGTGTGTGTGCAAGTACATATTCATATGTGCAAATATTGTAGTATTCCCAAAATATTCTCTCCACACAGATCTATTCTGGTTTAGGAGCTTTAATTTTTAGCCTGAATGTGATACACCTACAGAATAAAGTTCTAACTTGGATATGCACATGGTGAAGATATTGGAACTATTGTGCTTTCCACATGCACTTTTTGCGATTCGAGCTGGCTGTTAAATGTATGGTTTAGTTTGTATTTCATTTTATTTTCAAGTGGAAGCTAGCAAGGTTTGCTAATAATAAGTAGGTCACGATGGGTGATTCCACCTCAGTTCACCAAATTTTAAAAAAGTTCACGCCTGACCATCTCATATATTGTCTGATTTATTTTTTTCTGTGCATACATATGTTATTATGTAAAACATGTGTAAAGTTATTGGTCAGAGGTGAGGTGTTGTCACTTTTTGAGGAAAAAAAATCTTAAAGAAGGTGAAGTCATGTCGATTTTTGCATTGTTTTCATTGCGCCAATCTGTGTGTCAATGTTTGAAGTTCCATGACTTGAGAAATAATGTAGCTAGAGCCCTGAAATTGTGCAGGGTCATTGATATGTACAGCTGGTCTTAAATGGTGCAACCCTACCTTGGGAGACAAATACAAACCAGTTATATGATGGTGCTAATTTGCAAAAATGTCCATGTTTTTTTCCACAGTACACAGAGGCAGAAATTACTTTACCAAATTCACACCATCATATAACTAGTTTCTATTCTATCAAAGCAGGGTTGTACCATTGAAGACCAGATGTAAATAACAATGAGCCTGCAAAATCAAAATTTCAGGGCTCTAGTTTCACTATTTCTCAAGTTATGGCACTTCAGACATTGACACACAAATTGGTCAAAGAAAACGAAGCAACAATCGACATGACCCCACCTTCTTTACGAATATTTAACTCAAAAACTAATGGTACCTATGACCCCAGATGGTCAAACGTGGGGCAATGACCCATTTATATTAGCTTGCTGCTACCTCAGTTTAACTCGCATTAGCCATCTCTTGTAATAACTGGACTTTAAAGAGTACTAGCAAGAAAAATGTGGTTCTTCAAGCTGCAAAACTTGAATTTTGCACAAAACACCAAAGACAAACATACTGATTTACGTTTTACATTCCCCGTCTAAGACCATTTGCCACAACAACTAACGCATACGTTCTTACCTTTGCGACATGATCTTGTATGCATCCGGCAGGTAACACCGCGTGTTCTCCATTTGTGCCGGGTCAGCGTCGCAGATCTTGTCGTCGGTACGGCCATAGTTGGCGCTCTCGATCATGATGACGTCGGTGCCCGGGCAGCGCAGCTCGATGGGGTAGCTCTCGCACGACAGCTCCCTCCTCACCACCGCCATGGGGATGGGGGCTCGACTGAAGGCTGCCAAAACATAAAGAAATACACATAAATGCGACTTTCGCTTGCAATGTGGACACAAGATTTGTATGTTGTGTTAAAGCAACTTCATTCTGGAGTTGGGGTTAGTTGCTGCAGGAAAATACAAGAACAGATGGGAGGACTTGCAATCAAAAAGGTCTGATATTGAGACATATGAGAGGAGGTTGTCCACCCTTGTCTGGAGACTGTGGGCAGACGGGACACTGCTTGTTTGGAGTGGGAGGATGAGCAGGACCACAGGGGCCCCGGAGAGGCCAGGAGTTGTGGAAAGAAGAGTACAAGATTGACACAGATCAAACATAAGGAAATAGACATGGTGTTTGCTTTTGGCTGTGAGAAAATAAACATTCATTACATGGGCATTCGGCTGAGAAATTAGAGTCAGACAGAAATGCAGAGACAAAGAAACCACAGCAGAGTGTGTCTCGAGTAAATTGGTACAATTTCCCTCCAGACTAGAATGTAAAAAAAAATCATAAGAGCTGCTGCATTTCTTTTGTATTTTAAGGTGATATAATATAGTTCAGTTAGGCTCCACGCGGGCAGGAGGCAGTGGGTCAGAAGGTGCTCGCTGCCTTAAGCCAAAGCAGTTTGGCAAAAATCTGCTGTTTACTGCGGAGCCAAAATGGCCAGGAGGGCGAGTGGGACTGAGCGGCGGCCGTCCGGAGATTTGCTGTTTTTCCTTTTTCCTTTGACACCGGGTGCAACGCACGCACGCCCACGGACGTCTGTGGAGGTTCGCACTGGCGAGCGGCGAGCACATGCACAAGCAGACTGGAGAAGTTCTGTGTTTACAGCGAGAATAAAAAACGAGCAAGGAGGGTAAACACTGGAGGCCTGAGCGACTGCAGGAGGACCGTGGCAGCTCCAGGTTTCTATAAACATCCTTTCAAACAAGTGTCTGAGCTGCGAGAACCACAGTGCAGACATTCATCAGGGAGGACGTAGACAAAGCAGGCCCAGGGAGAAGGAATCCACATGTGAAAATGACCATACAACCTGAAATCAATATCAAAATTGTTTGATTTATCTTAGTCTTATCCGTACAATACAACTCATGTCTGCAGGGACATTTTTGGATGTGAGGGGTCGTGGTGTTTCCCGGCATGGAATCTTCCTACAACCACACAAACACTGGCTTCACCTGATTGGACGAAAGCTTCACTCGTTGGCTGTCTACTCCCAGTTTTCAAATTGGACCAACATGGTGGCTCATTTGGAAACCTATAATGCAAAAACTGTTCACCAAAATGTGTTTCTTCAAGTGGCTGCTGGATGCGTCTGATTTGCATAAAGTAGCCTAAACCTCAACTTTAAACACCGGAAAGAGACGTTTCACAATGCTACCAGAATGCATTGCAAGGCCGCTTACATAGACAATGAATAGGAACCAGTAAAACGATGGATCCTGTGGTCATAAATCATCAGAATAATATTCATTTAACATAATCAGACTTGTCAGCCTTTCAGCATAAAAGCTCATTTTGGTTTTGGAATTAATAATTTACAAAATAATCTCGCCAAGTTCATTAAGCAGTTGTTCTGGAGCTTTCAATCATATCAAATCCGTAGTTTGCCCACTTGTAGATTTTAAAATTTCCATTTAAATATTGGAAATCTGATAATTTTTAATTCCAAGGTCATTGACTGAAAGCTATAGAAAAGCTACTAAACTGATTGTATTGAAGCCAAAATTAGCTTTTTCTTCTTAGAACTCTGTTCAAACACTGTAAAACTGCAATGCACAATGGCAAATTCTAATATTGGGAGGAATTCAACCATACATGATTCTGACGAAGAAGAATGATGCAAAAAGTTCCACCTTGCACGTGGACGGGATTAGTAGCACATGAAAAATACACTATATGGATATGTTAAGTAAAAAAAACACTTGATTTTCACTGGAGGGGGTCTTACTTTATTTCTGGTCTTATTATTGCATCCCAATTGAATTACTAGCTGTTATCATGTAACTGACACAATGAAAACCATGGGATGTGATTGAAGCTCAAAGCAACCTGGAACTTGAAGTCTTTTGGTACACATACATAATCGTCAACTATCTTTTCACTCCTTCTGCAAGTTTTGGGGTTTGAGGTGACAAATAGCTAAGTAATAAAACCACTCTGTCTGAAATGTGCAATTTTCCGTTATTACTTTTTTTTCCCTCACCCAAGCAATCATGCTATTTCATGACATGGCTGCGATTCAGGCGATAGAAAAAAACATCTTTTGTGTTTCTTTTTGAAGGTGTAATGACGACTATTTTCAGACAGAAGTTACCTTCAAGTCTGTCTAGAATGACGTTGACTCACATGTTTCTTTCTTCTTGATTTTCTCACTTTATTTAAAGTTAGCCCAACTGGTCAAGTTTAATTATATATCTCAGAACTGAAAAGGTCCAACAACCCAGGCGGAGCCGATGATGCTGAGATCAAGGCTCTGTGGGAGGCCATAGCATCTGTAGCAGAAGTCTTTGTTCTTGGTGTTGCTGGAGGAAGTTCTTAATGACTGAGGGTGTATGTTTGGGGTTGCTGCAGAATGAATTTGGTGTCGATAAGTTGCCTTCCTGCTCTAAACCACAATCATCGTCTAAAGCGCCTTTGGTACAAAATGGTACATTATACAAGAATTGGTGGCTTGGGTTTCTGAAAGTCACCCAGGTGCTACTTTTTATATCAAAAGAGAAAACACAAAGACGCGCAATGAGGTGAAACAACAAAAGAAGCCTCTCATTATCGTGTCATTTCATTTTGTCTCGCGGATCACTCAAACCTCAACCATTGAAACATCACAGATTGGGATAATTATATTCAAACGCGGCGATGAAAGCCATCAATTATCCTCCTCTTAATTGGAAGATTTATTCCGCCTCCTGAAAAAAGTGGTGGTGTGGATCGCGCCGAAAACTTTGTTGGAAACTGACAACAGCAGAGAGGAAAAAAGGGGGATAACATAGCTCGACTTCGGCAGGTGCACTTAGATAAATGACAAAAAAGTGGAA
>OMNN01006083.1:57924-68592 GCA_900302755.1 Chromis chromis
TTTTTTCTCCTGGTAATTATTTAAATAGGTCATAATTATATATTCAATAATTCCTAATATTGACTAAAATTACACATTTTATTCTAATATAAATTTCAGCCATATCACCCAGCCCAAACTTGCAAACCTTGATTAATAGGCTAATTCAAAATAAACCTTTTCCCCCCAGTTTTTTTTTTTAATAAAAAATTGGTCAAAGGAATATATCGACTGATATTAAAAATGTATACGGTGATAGACTTTTCAAGCCCCAGTCCTAACTCCAAGCCAGTTTCCCCAGTTTCCCTTCCCTGCGTGTAAACAGAGCAGAGATGTGTGTCCTGCTTTCTGTCAGCAAAGTGGCGTTTTGTCAGTCGGCCCGAGCCGGAGGTGAGTCTGAGCGGCGGGCAGCTGCTGTGGAAGCAGCTCCTGACAGCGAGCTGGGCTTTGTTCAGCTCCCATCATGTCTGACATCGTTTCGCTATTTCCTCTCCTTTCATTGCCTTCTCCCTCCTCCCCGGCCGTCCTCCCTCCTTCCTGTAACCCACCCACATGTGCCGGCATCACTCAAGGGAACATCTCAGCCAAGACTAATGCACCTTGGCCCCCACCTACTGTACGGTGCCTCCTAGGCTAAAATGAACACAATCCCCGACACACAAACATGCAGGAGATACACGCAGACACACACACACACACACACACAGAGTGCAGTCCCAGAGCAGGCATGACTCAACATGCCCCTATAGTAACACATGCCCCGATCGTAATTGAGGTCACAGCAAAGAAACAACAGGCTGATTTTCGTCTTGTGCGAGGGGAAAGAGGTCTTTTCCTTACTCTTCTTTTTACTACACATCATCAGATGGAATTGCCTAGCAGCATACTGGAGGCAAGAGCTTGGCTAAGTTTAGCTTTGTGAACTGAGACAAACTGCAGTGCAACCTCGCTAATGTGAACTTCTCAGGGAAGGGAGGTTCAGACGAGTAAAACACAAGTACGAGGGGCCAGGCAATCAATATGGAGAAAAAACAAGCATACATTCAAAAACATCCTCCAAGCAGATACTATCATGTTGGGTGTAGGTATTTTTTTTAACCCCTCTTAATACTAAACTTCAACTAAAAGATTATTTTTTGAAATCCAACAGCCTTTCTTGCTACATTAATATTTTTGTTTTGCACTATACTCATTAACTGCTAATGCTAAATTAAAAGGTTATAATTCAAAATGACATCTAATCAAGGTGACCACTTAATCTCTCACTTCACTACCTGGTTCATGTAATATTTTTCTGTATCCTTGGGCACTTCACAATTAGATATGCATTCAGTTTACAACCAAAGTGAGTACACCCCTGTGCAATCTCACTTAAATGTCAAATAATTCAAAACTGTAACACTTGCCAATAATGCCATCACTTCTATGTTGAACAGTATGGTATTTGCTCTAAAGGAACAAGTCATACTATTTGTAGTCAGGTGACGTACTCGGTAAGGTCATAGTTTATTTTCTTCTTCCTTCGGAACTATTTTGTGATTTTGGCAGTGGAATTTGGATCAATATAATCCTGGAATATTCCTCTTCTGCCAAGAGTCATCTTGACAGCCAGTATTTTGGTACATCCACCAGCATTCAGGCATAAATGACATTTTCTCAACACCTTTTGTACTCATGCATCCATTTATCATCACATTCCCACCTCTGTTCTTTACTGTCAGGACTATGCATTCACTGTGGGGAATGCATAGTTCACCCCACAGTTCACAAAGAATGCACCCCAGGCCTATTTCCATGCACTTGAGCTAAATTTCGTCTTGCAGTTTTGTTCTGAACAGCAAGCCTGTATACTTTTGTCAGATGCTGTCAAGAGAGGTTTACATTTCGGCATGTCCTTCACATTATCTGAGCTGATTTCCAGTGAACACCCCTGTGCCAAATTTGAAGGACTTACCCGTCTGTTTTTCAAAACTATGCTGTCCATTTTAGCAACACAACCACCACAGCTCTGATTAGTGGCACAATGGCTCATTCTATACATCCTGATTACTGCTGCAGCTGTGTTTCCACTGATTTTTTTGTCGCTCACAGATCTTCCTGTATCCTTTTCCATCTTTGTGAAGTCTCACAATCAGATTTTTCAGTTCCTCCAGTTTTCCATTTTGAGCCATGATGCAAACATGCAGACAGAAATGGGCCATAGATCCAAAACTGAGAAAGTTCTGGTGTTTTCACAGATGTTCTCAATTTTGTTTCAGTCATAACAGGTTTTCTAACTTGTCTGTCAGTGTGCATTGTAAATGTACTTAGTTTTGTTGAATCCAATTTCTACTTTGGGGCCTGTATTTTTAATGTCGTCTTCCTATAGAATTTGTTTCTGATTGTTTATAAGAGGAAATACTACTTTTAAACGTAGAAATAACGTAAAGAGGTAAGGCAATTTGGAATCATTAGATATCTAAGTGATATTGCACAGGGATGTACTCACTTCTGTTGTATACTGAATGTAACAGAATATTACAAGAAGTATCATCATTTACTTAAATTAGCCATTTTTTATAATACGGTTGGGTATTCTAATAAGACACCATTTTAGAATGTGCTGGTCTAATTTGTATAGTCTTGATTTCTAAAGAAACTAGTAACCACTGCTCTGTAAAAATGTATATAAAAAAATGCAATCTATGTCTCCCAAAACGCAAGGAAATAGAAAGGAAAGTATCTCAAAACTGTACTTATGTGCAGTAATTGACTAAGTGAGAAGTATGTGCAACATGTTTATTATCCTGTATTGACAATGATAGAAAAGACATCAAGAGATATGTCTGTAATCATGGTCAATTGGAAACAATAACTGGTAGAAAATCTAATTGAAATTGACAATGTGGGGTTTTGTATGATTGTGTTTTGTATGATTGTTTTTGTTTTAATGGTATCATGATACACATGTACTGATACAAAGTACACTTCTCTTACTTAACTTTCATTTAAACATTTCAGTGCTTTTCATTCATTGCCATAGCAACCCACACTATTGTAGAAAGCCCTTTCATATGAAATATAGCACAAACCGATGACAGAATACCTTGAAAATGTGTTCTCTTGTAATGAATAGGAAACCAGGCAATATCAGTGTCTGAATGGATCCCTGGGGCTCTACTTATTATAGCTGTATTAATAGCGCAATACTGAGAGTAAATGGAGCTGAACTCCAGCACTAACATCCTGGCCACCAGGTTAGCACCACGCCAGCTGTCACAACAAAACTGATTTTGGCACAATAAGATTTTTTTTCGTTTGTTGATTGTGGCAATAGCAGCACTTAACCTGAGTTGTTCCCAATCAGTTGACGCCAGAATGAATCAAAATATCATGAAATAGCCAAGAGACAAGCAGAAAAGTAGCAAAACTATTTACATAAAACAGCATATTGGGTGAAGATGAAGTCTTGAGATTAAACTTTCTTCTGTTTTATGTAGAAAACATGAACCTTTTTCAATTTCTCGCTATTTGAAGATAAAAACAGGAGCTTGAACAGCGTCCTTGCGTGAACTTGTTTGCATTCTGTTTTATCAAAAGCATCCCGATACGAGCACCCAGCTCTTCGACTCCCACTGGAGTGATTTGTTTTCTGTGGTAGAAGCCAATTCTCTTCCTCATACTACTGCGAGTGCAATTTTTGCTGCAGTGTAATATCCGAGGGCAAAAAGCATGAATTAATACCAATTAAAGCTTGGTGCTGTAATGTTTACTTACATAATGAAGAACAGGAAAATTATTTAAATGACAAAAGCAAAACGCAATTTCATGCATATGCATCTGTTGTGTTTTTTGGGTTAACGAAAGACATTACTTCATAATGTGCCATTATTTGTGCCAGTGGAGTCATTTTCATAACATAAAGTGCTGGTTTTCAGTTACACATACAGCGCATAATGCAGACCTAGTTTCTTATGGTAAAGCTGGTTTGATGAAAGCATATTAAATCCCTGAAAGATATATTTTAAAGGTATTTGAGTGCAGATAACAGTGAGATGAGAGGCGGTTGGGGGAGGGGGGCTTGGCCTATTTATTGTAAGAATCCAAAGGGTTGGTGCAATCTGATGGACCGGATGGCATCAGCAGATTAAAGGCTGTCTGTATCTGTACTTAACAGCAACTGGCTTCTTTCGTTACCTCCCTTGTGATTTTTCCCCCCCTGTTTTCTTACATGTGTGTGCACTTTCGTACATGATCCATTGGGTGTTCCTCCCCAGGGAATCTTGCTATCTGGTGCATGCACCTACGAGAATGTGACACTTTTCAAAGATGACAATTTTTTCTTTTTTCTTTTTTTTTAAAATCAGGGCCCCCTGCTTGCTTTGTTTCACCTCCTCCCTGTTCCGCTGCAGCATCCCTGGCAGGGTGTAGCACTGATTCAATCTCATGTCAGTCCTTTCACAGTGTGCACACCGCATCGCAGGTCATTTCTCTGGCCACAAAACTGTACATCTACAAGAGGCCTCTTTCAGTGGGGTCACAGTGTCTAAAGAGCTGATTGTGCTAACTTGAAGTAGAGCTAAATGCACTGACACGCTGCCGGTCGAGAAGCAAAAGACGCAGAAGAGAGGAAAAAAACGGGAATGTGTGGGTGTCATTGTATGAAAAAGTAACAGAGTAAAAGTGAGATAAAACTTAAGGTGTTAGAGACAAAAACTAAACAAACAGAGTTGGAGATGCATTCAGAAAAAAGTGATTCCTCCACCACCCACAGAGTGAGAAGTAATCTCATTCCACATGTATGCAATCAAGGCATTGCTGCTGAAATTAGCCTGGGTGGCTACGCTACATCTGAGACACGCAGCCACGATGATGATCTCCTTTGATCGTCTTCTCTTCTGCATTTGAAATGACAGGTATCAGACGCGGGGTTATTGTACGGAGATAATGAGCGCTGAATATGTATGAAGCAACATGTACGTTGGCTCTCGCGCATCAAGTCATCCGGCTACAACTCCAAGCATGTGGCACATTGGAATCTGATAACAAGCACAGGAGGCAAGAAATAGCAGGGAAAGTGAGGTTCTGATGGGCAAAAACACGACATACATGGTTTCACACAAGTGAGGTGTGGAGCTGTGATGCGCTATCACAGTGAGGAAGACTGGCACCTCAAATAACGACACATTTATTTGGAAACCCATTAATGGGAAACATAGGCTTCAGTAGCTGCATATATTATTAAAATTCTGAACTGCCATTATGTTGTTTTCAAGGTAGCTCAAGCTGCAAGGAAACATTAGAATTTGGCATGTGAGTTAGACTATAGGTGTGCTATGACACCTTTAAACAATACAATAGTTAACGCCAATGTGAAATCCCTCTTTGTCAGAACATTGAACTGTATGAATTGAGGAGAAGGTCAAGAGTTTCATAGACATTAGAATTGCATTGCTAGATTGAAACCACAGTGTATGCAAACTGCTTGTGGAGCAGCTACTGCAGCACCACGCTTCCACTGTAATCAAAAAAACTGCCAACACCAGGCTTGAGAGTAGCGTGCAAGCGCCAATTCGTGCTTTCCTGCATCCGTGTGTGCAGACCAATATGGATTCAGAAAGCCCACAGCAGACATGCATGTGGTTCAATTCACACTACAACAGGTAAAAGTCGGCCTGCTATACAGACAGGCAAATTGCTGCTCATATCAAACAGAAAATAAACACGAAGATCCTGTAGATGCTCCTTGAAGGCTGGCTGTGAATTTGCACTTTTTACAGGATGCAGCAATGTGCACAGTGGGTGGACTTCGCATAAGACTTCTGGAGATTTTAGAACTTTCTGCAATGTTTGGGTACCGTCAATGCAGTATGTATACAAATGAAAGCTGAAATGCTGAATTATAAAGGTGTAGATGAGGGCAAATACTCTTGCACAGCCTCTCCTCAAAACAAGAATTTGTCTTGAGCACAAATTAGTTTTCCTGGTGAATGTGCAGTCTGTATGATCGCAGGGTTTCCACTTTAGGATCTTGATCCCCCTGTCAGCATGTATTTTGCCAGCACCAGCCAACAATTGCTACCTCTTACTGAGTCTGCTGTGGTTTGCCAATGCCAACTTTATCATATTACACAAACTTGGTTAAACACTAGAACTTTTATATCTGTTTATATATGCGGGGTCCAACAATTCAACACACAACACTCCTAAGAATAAAGCCCACTGTCTTGTTTTGCTGCAACCCTACAATGCACTTGTACGTGTTAAATGACGCCTTAGTCCAGTAAAACTATGTGCTGAAAGCTAAAAAAAAAAAAAGCTAGCTTTGTAGTTCTGGTTGACATTTTTAGTGTCTTTGCACATTTCCTACCATAAAATTACCCAAAGGGACCCCTCTAAAGGGTCACAAGATAAATTCATTGGGTCACAAGACAATTAAAATGATACAAAAGAAGATAAAACATAGATCTGCTGCACATTTTTGGGGAAATCATCAATTAACTTGCACTTGCTTAGACTGAAACCATGGAAATACAGACAACAACCGCAAGATCTTAAGAAGCACCTCGTAGCTTTGGAATAATGTATAAAGGTTCAAAGGTACTAGAACTCCCATGTGGCTCATTTTTGACGAGAGCAATGTGTCAGATGGGAGCTTGGGATCCGATACTCCCAGTTAAAGGGTGGTCCCCGTGATCTCCACCATGACCCCAATACAAAACACCCTCCGCTGTATGCACACAGCCAACATGCAGCTGGGAAACATCTGCAGTAGGCCTACTAAAATGAAAAAAATGGTATGCCGTATTGTATGATGCTGTTGCCTGCTGAGGAGTGACACAGCTCACTCTGACTCTCCAGTTTCAGCCCTTTCCTAAGTCCATCTCGTTGCAGAGAAAGGACTGTATTATCACGGTGAAAAAGGATCTCCCTCTTACCCCCCTTCTCTTCCCACCACCGGAGGAGGGGCAGTGATCACGGAGGCTTTATATATGTGTGTGCATGTGCTTGCATGCGTTAATATGTGTGTGGAAAGTGGGAGGCAAGAGGGAGTCCACCACTGGGGAATGTGCACCTGCAATTTTTCTCATTTGACACAGTCGGTCTTTTGTAGGGTTTCAGGCACAGAGAGATGTCTGAGAAAGTTATGACTCCTGCCCTCTATCCCCACCTCCCCAAAAAACAGACATCTTCACTATGGTATTCCCCGTCTCAGCTGAGGACACAGTACATCTGTGTTTGGAACCGGGGGGATAACACATTCAGCAGATGACGAGACAGTTTGGCTGAGCACATGCAACACTGTACATACATGCTGTACGCCTCAACACTCGCAAATCAGATACAAACAGAGCTTATAACAAGCTGACGACCCATACGGGTGAAGAATTAAAAACAGCATAAAAAAAAGTTTATAAAAATGGTTGTAAGAAAAAAACTCTCAGATTTTATTTATAGTGTATTCAATGAACTGGCTTTAGTATTTTGCTTTAACAAGATGTTCACAGACCATTACAGACTGTGCATAGTTAGTAGAGTTCATATTATCAAGCCGCAAATGAGGAACATTATAATATACAAAGAAGGCAGAAGTTCATCTAATCCTTGCAGCTCTGCAGTGATGTGAAGTTTGTTAAAGATGCCTTAAATACTTTGAGTTTGTTTTATGTTTTAGCAAGATTTATAATGTGTGGAAGCTACTATTATACAATAATAGGACATTTCCATTCTACTGAATTCATGGATCTGTACCTTGAACTTGATACTGAACTATGACCTCGCATTCTGGTCTTGATTATGTGAGTTTGGCCCAGAAGTCATTAAACGTCACAGAAGTCATTGTCATGGTGGCCTGTTGCAAGCTAAAGCACAATATCTCATTTCGCATGTCCGCTGCTTTTGACCTCATCAGCTAATACATTTTGCATTTATTAATTCAATAACGGCAAATAATCCATTAGCAGCTAACCAATATCATCCCTTGATATAGGCTTTAGTGTCAATCAAGTCAAGCCTATCTGGAAAAGAAAGAAACGTCATATGTAGCAACTATTATTTGAGTTTTTCTTCATAGTTCATTTCTTTGTTTAATTTTTGTAACCTTCTGTATACAGAATATATATATAATAATGGGTTATTATGACATTTTTGATGGACTTGCTTTCAGTTTTCTGTCTGAATAAAGTACTTTAAAAATCATGCTTGATTACTAAGTCTCCTAAGAAGCTATCTGATTGCCTGCTTGTGTTTCCTGCCTTGAACTTGTTGTCGTGCCCCTATATCTCAGTATTTACTTTGATTGCCACAGCGTTATCACAACTGATAACACTACAAAAAATATGACCCAGTTTGTAATAAACCAGAATTATGCTTTGAAACGAAGGGTCAGGGGCTACTCGGGGAGTATATTTGGTCAGGATATCAGTGATCCATGCCCTAAACGGACGACTCCTCCCGTAGCTAACAGCTGTGATGCGAAACTGAAGGCCAACTGTGACCCCCTGAGTCTTGATACTGTACATCTGCAGGGGCCACAGAGGAAGATTTGTGTCTATGTGTGTGGGAGGGCTTGAGAGAAGGAAGATAAAGGGAGGGAGAGTGTGTCAGTGTGCAGTGCATGTGCAGTACATAAAATACATAAACCACAGTGTTTTTTTCCACCCAGTGTAAAGCACTGGAACTGTAAACTACTTGACCTTGGCATCCTTCCAAACAAGGAGGCCACGCTGCACAGCTACCATTACTCTCGAGCTATCCGTTCCCTTCTCTCCTTCCTTTTATTTTAATGAGAGCACAATTAATAAGGAAATGGACCAGCTTCCCAAAGGAGGCAAGTTCCTCCACAATGGAAGCCTTCTTTTGTCAATGGCAGTATTGAATTCCACTACAAGGCCACTGGGCCATATTGAAGGCCATCTCTAGTATCGCCCCACCCACACCCATGCTACTACTTCCCTATCGCTTGATCCCCCCTCTCGCTCTTATCCTCTTGGGCTAATCTGTGCCACAGTATCAGTTGATCCCCCAGCAACACTTTTGCTCCAAATGCAGACTTTACAATACTTCATATTGATTCACTGAGGCAAAATCACCAGTTTACTGTGCACGCTTGGTTTGTTCAATGATGGAGCTTAGAGAAGAGAGAGCAGGGCCCCACACCGCCTCGCCTATAATTGGTCCGCTGTATACGTGGTGAACTTTAGTTGGAGGGGAAAACGGTATCAGATCTTTGTTTGTGTACGAATACATTAAAATTCACCCTGATTACTCGAGTGCCGCATAAGAACAGAAAAGGGAGATCAAAAGGAGCAGCAGCTAATTAATCCTTTACCCCTTATGTTTTTCAATTATTCCCTTTGTTGGTCAAATAAAGGTGGTGCTGCTTCACCCCGTCCTGAGTTACACAAAGGAAGCCACCTGTATTTTCCTCTGCAGCTCTCTAATGCCCCCAATTGCTCCCGGAAGGCTCAACAACGGCGCCGACGCTTCGTGCGCTACACAACATCAGACTATAATCAAGATTTACTGACAATGCACAAATGAAAGTAGGGAACCAGTTGTTCAGATGATCTCATGGTACTAAACTACACATATTATCTGCACTGTAATGTGGTGTTCATTCGCAAGACTAGTTTTCTTCTTCTGCTGACAGGGAGCCATTATGTTGATTTCTTCATCAACACAAAGTGCCAGTGTATCTGAACCGGGGCGGCTGGAACAGCACGTCACTGTTTGTTGCTGTGTGACCCTAAGTAACATGTTGTATAAAGTGAAATCAACATTCACAGACCCCCAGAGAGCTTCCATTGAAACAAGATCTGCTGTCTCCATGTCACAGACGCATGCCAAAAACACTGATCAATAGTCGCCTTAGTGTAAAGGATAGACGGGCACAGATAGAGCGAGCTCGCTGGACAAATAGACTGCTAAATAGATAGCTAGCTAGGTCGTAGCAATACAGCAACTGCACTGATCGCAAGTTAATTTTAGGATTGATTTTAAAATTAGAGGTGTATCAGAGTAAGAGTTTTTAACCTGATACTTGTTAGGCCTGAATTCAGTCTACTGTTCGAGGCCTAAAAACGATGTGATCCCTGAAGAGATCCAGAGCTGCTACTTCGTCAGGATATTGATCATCGCAATCCGCACCGCTGTCTGCGGTTGGTAGTTCTTGGTAGTTTAAACTTGTCTTAAACTCGCATGAAACACCATGATGTATGTGACATAACTGCGCAGAGGATTGCAGGTCATGCTTGCCTGCAAACAGCAAAATGCAACCAGATGTAGTCGGACATCCTGGTATTTTTTGCATACTACACCTGACATACTATGTATTGGGACTGGGTACTACAGGGTATGGAAGTATGGAAGTTTGTGTTTTGCATGTGCATCTGCTGTAGCCACCTGCTGCCACATGGGGGCAAAGTTTAAAGGATGTGGAATAACCTGAAGTGTAGGCTATTCTTGCTCATGTTGGTCCTTTTGCTTATATAATTCATGTGGAAAAGACAAAAGTCATAGCAGAGTAAAACCAAGACCTGTTGAAGTCACACACAGTACTTATAAATGCATGCATTGTTCATCGTATCAAAAGTAACCTTTGCCTTTTCCAATTTGAGCATACCTTTCGGCCAATCAGCGTTCAACCTATTTAAAATCATTGTCAGCTGATTGGTGGAGGGCATGCAAGCTCTAAAAAAATCCACCATG
>OMNN01006088.1:13134-23580 GCA_900302755.1 Chromis chromis
TGAAGGTTATGATAGGAGGTTATAAAATTCATTATGTCCATGAGGATCCTCATAAAGTGAGATGTACAAATCCGCGAGTGTGCGTGTTTTACATTAAGATCAAAGCCTCAACGCATGATTTATTTTTTCAGAGTAATTACATGTTTGTAATTACACTAGTTGACAGTGGTCTGTGAACGAAAGACAGATTAAAAGTTTTTCCATTAACTACCTGAACTTGTATTTTAACATTTGCAGAGAGCAATTAGGAAACTCTTGACTCCCCTATCCTCCCCTTCCTCTTTTTAAAGTAACTCTTCTCATTCGTCCTCCAGGGGAAACAGCGCATGTGATTAAATCTCTGCCCTGCCAATTAATTCATGGCTTCATAAATATACAAATGTGCTATCAAACTGGAACTAGATCATCCGGGAGAGTCGAGGGAGCTCTCAGTCTACTCACTGTTGTGTACAAGTCTATAAATTATCCAGCTGTTGGCATGCTGTGCTCCCTCTAAACAATGCCACACGCCATCAGGTCTCAATAAATCATCAAAATACACATGTCCTATTCCTAAGCATATGGCATCCAATGGATAGCAGCCTGCTGACTTTACTTGCAGAGATAAATACTGACTTAAATGATTCACTAAATGTGCATGGAATGTTTAGGATAAATGGGAAATTGAATTTAGTTCGTATGATAAAGATTCACCTCACTCTTGTGGGTTTTACTTGCTCCACATAAATAATTTGTTTAATTGTGGCCCAGGTGGTGGATGTGCCTACAATGAATGCACAGATCAGAGATTAGAAGTCTGATTAATGGTATGTTTAAGAGTTTACCAGGACTGTCATTACCAAAAGAAGACAATCAGCGTTTTTGTTTAAATTGTTTCTCTTATATTGTGGGAATCCTTCCTCAATAGCAAAGTTAGAAATAGTGTAATGTACTACTACTATAAAATGGAGGAGGATGGGAAGGATATGTAAGCATCCAGCTGTTCAACTTCATCGCTTTTTCATATTGCTACCCTACTGCTGGCTTTGCTAGACTGGCTTTCTGTCAAATTTAGGATTGAATTTGAATTTAGGATTGAATAGAATTGAAACGATTTTTAATTCCATCCTAAATTTAATTTAGAATGGAATTCCTTTTACACTGATTAGCCACAGCATTGAAACCACCTGCCTAAAATCCTGCAGCTCTTGTGGCCTTTGACATGTGACCTCTGGGGGTGACCTGTGTTGTCCTGCACCAAGACATTGACAGCATATTCTCTGGGTCCTCTGTGTTGAGTAGCGAGACATCCGTTGATCAGGTTTGTTCTGGAACGTCTTACGGGTACTTAATCTGATTGAGATCTAGGGAATTTAGAGGCCGGTTCTTTGTCGTGTTCCTTGAGCTATTCCTGAGCAGTTTTGGCGATGGGCACGATATGCTGTCCTGCTGGGTGAGGCCAGCATCGGAAGTGCCATCGCCATTGCGGAGGGTGTACATGCTCTGCAATAATGTCTAAGTGGGTGGTATGTGTCAAAGTAATGTCCACATGAATGCAAAGACCCAACGTTTCCCAAGAGAACATTGTATCGGAATGAGAATATCCATGTTATGCACCTCATTAGTCAATGGCTTTAAATAGGGATGTATGTTTTGAACAGTTTTCTTAAGTGATAGTGAACAGCCTTATCTACCAACAATTGATTGATCAGTAACACGAAATTAACTCTGTGGGTGTACTTCTTGTCCTATTCCTTTGGCTTCACCATGGGCATGATATATCTGTTGGCATATGTAACATGATATGGGCCACTCGTCTGATACAGACAAGTAACCTTAAAGTCACAGTGACACTCTCAAAGCACATGTTTGTTTGCAAACAACAGGAGCTATGGTCGGTAGTCATTAAGCATCACGGGACACTTTTTCACGGTTGCACTTTAGAAGCTAAACTCCCACAATGCTTTCTGCTTGACAAGAGGAACCGTTGGTAGTTTGAGTAACTGCCTCCTCAGTTTGCTACAGCACTGAACAGTAGAAGTATCCACCTGCTGGCACAATCAGGTACTGCAGCTAATATACAACACATATCCTGACATGCACGTCTTTCATCGTCTGCCTTATCGAATGTTGTGGTTGATCAATGTAAAATGATGATGATCTCCTGATCTGGTCATAATCAAAGTTCAAGACTGACTTTTAAGTCTCATCTTTTTTTGTAACGATGTTTTGTTTTGTTATTATAAAGGAATATATCAAATTAAGTTCACATGCACATTACTTACTGTATTTACTGCTTAAAGGTCTATAAAAGTGACTTGGAAAATGTACATTCCTTTGATTGCCTTACCCAAACCTTAGCCATCAGAAAACACTGTATGAATACCTTTTGTAGTGTAACATTAGTCATTTTGGAGGACACTGGTGAATGATGTTCCATTAGGACAAAAAAAAAAAAAAAGGTATCAAAATAGTTTGATTCAACTAAGAATATAAAGAACTGTATTTGAATTACAATCCTTTCAGGTTTGCGCCGCTTTATGTTCCGACTTGAACTTCAACAACCACAAAACTAATAACACAGTCAAACAGCAGTGGCTCCTTAATCTGCTTAAACAGGTGTTCCTCTGGTATATCTGAGTCGGGTTATGCAATAATGGGCCTTCAAATATGCAGTGTGAAGGTGCGGAACATTGAGGTGACATTAAATCAGATTTTGTCCCATTAGGCGGCCCTCTTGTGGCCTGAGAGTTTTGATGAGCTGTTTGGAGTCGTGCCAGACAGCGCTATCCTGAGAGAGGAGGGCGAGAAGAGGGGATGTCATTTTACTTCATCACAAACTCCACTGTGAGAAACAGTCAAGCATGTCTTCGATGCGTCGTGCATTATTCATGCAGAGCATTGAGCAGCTTTCCACCTCCTCTCTTTCTCTTTCTTTTTATCTCAAAACAGTCTACTTTCCAGTCTTACGTTCGAACAAATAAGTTAAACACCGAACTGTACCGAGTGGAGCGCATTAAAGGCAGTTTACCCTGTCAGGTAGTTGCGTTTATGATGCTTTTGAAATGCACATGCACACAAGTCTTTAAGTGTCTGTGGTTCTCAATCTGTAGCAAATGTAATAAAAACGAGAGAAAGGAACAGAGAGGGTATTCAGTTAGAGCAAATGAAAGATATGTGACCGGAACCAATGAAATTCACGTGCCTTCGACTCTTAACTCAGTTAGGAGATGACTCGGTTGAATTGTTCTTTTCGAATACACAGTAAATGTTTTTGAGACATAACAGGCAGATATAGTTACAACTGTTGTTACTGCTGTAATTTTGCCCTCTCACAATTACCCATGCCTTTAACAATTTGTTGCATGCAGTGGAAAAACACATGTATAATTAAAAGGATCTCAGGCTGCCTTACTAAGTACCATTTGCTACCAGTTATGGAAAAGAAAAACATTTTTTGTAAACTTATTCCCTGTATTATATAGCAATACTTCAAATTTATTATGTCTCCCATGCAACGATACAAGGCTGCATTTTCTTCCATGTATCCTAATGCTGTCTGTAAAGGAAGATAAACAAAACTAATTAAAAACAGGAAATTGAAAGTCAAATTTAAAGTTTAATCTCTGTCAAGGGAGAACAGATTTGATTGCCGTGTTTGGATTTGCATACGGTTTAAGTATTGGAATGCAGAGCTGTATTGCAGGTGATTCTCAAGTGTGAGTTGTAGAGGTTTCCTGGTGGCACATTAACACTAAAATTAACCTACAGCATGTACATTCTATGATTAGTTTTTATTTAAACTACAATAAAATCTTTATTATGGACACAAGAGGGGTCTATAAAATAATACAATAATGAAACAGAGAAATAGATAAAGGAAAGGAAAGAAGAAGAAACATTCCACAAAGCTTAGGCATTTACATACAGACAAAAATGTCAATGACTACACACTGGACTTGAACCTGACTGCACTGAGTTCTTATAGATTTAGATAAGCTACACATACACCGATCAACATTAAACCTACAGGTGAAGTGTAACATTGATCTTCTTGTTACAATCTAATGTTATGCTTAATGTTATTTTGACGTGTAAAACTGACTTAAACATTGTCAGGGTGTGCCATTGAAGTGGAGAAGTCCCTATTTCATTGACAGCCCCATGTCGGCACTGTGAGTCTCTAATAAACACATAAACTGTGACAAACACTGTATATGGCTTATTATCTTTTCCCTTTTAAATGTAATTTAGACTGGCAATATTATATACTTTACTGTCAGTCAATAAAGTCCATGAAAACACCACAATTAATAACGAACTGATCCAACTAAAATGTATTGACTATGTAGCCCAAGCCTCTTATATCTTATTCTTTGTGCCACAGACCAACATTTTTGTCCAAGAACTAGTAAGAGCATACCACTGATGCAACTGTTGCACTGGGTGTCATATTCCTTTGTTATGATGAGCACTGAAATTGAGTGCGCCGAATATGTATTCATCCTCCAAGTTTAGGACTGAGGCCATAGGCACAGTAGGGAAGTCAGACAGTACAGACAGAGTAATGCATTATTGGTTGTAAAATTCTTTGGACAGTAAAAATTTTCAGTTTGTGTGGATGCATGAGTTGAATATAATGTATTTTTTAGGACAGCTTGCTCACCTTTAGAAACAGATCCTGAAGAGAGATGATAAGATTAGAAGATGAGACATCAAGTTTTCGAAGATATGGGCTTTATTTTCAGGATAACTTCCATTTACTGCCCATTTCTTCCTGCCCAATGTACAGTATGTGTAATTCACATGGCCTTTAGCTTGGGAAGGGTTATACTAACTCAAACATACAAGTTAGTTTGAATGTCTCCCTTTTCCTCGACTGGCTGTAATTGTGGACAAAAAGGTCAGAGACTTTGACCTGCACACACACACATACACACACATGCACACGTCCTCATCCATCACCCAGAACATCCCATGTGTGCGAGGTAATTGGTTCCATGGTGAGTCACACCTAATTGGTGTGTAGCTGTCAATAGCACAGGTATTTGAAGACAGCAGCCCAGAGCCCATATTAAAGAGAGAAAGAGAGACTCGGAGAATAAGATACAGCTGAAAACACTCACTGGATCAGACTGAGAGAAAGAACGAGTTTAGAGCGGTGCTGTTTATCTGTTAATTTGT
Organism: Chromis chromis; assembly: GCA_900302755.1. Classification (NCBI taxonomy): domain Eukaryota; kingdom Metazoa; phylum Chordata; class Actinopteri; family Pomacentridae; genus Chromis; species Chromis chromis. The sequence goes on from OMNN01006088.1 coordinate 18,298, forward strand.
TTTCAGTGTTCTTACCAGAGTATTCGCAATTTGTTTGAATGCTTAAAGCGGCACTTCTTTACTTTTTTTCTGCTTTTGAATGGATAGCTCAGCATCTAACTGACACCATGCCTTTTTCATATTATTACCCTGGTGCTGGCTTCGCTAGACTGACTTCCTGCCAAATTTAGGATTGAATTCAAAATCCTTTTAATTGCTTTTACAAATTATATTGATAAGTTACATCGAACAAGGGCTCCAGATTTTTTCCTCATTTTAGCACTGCCAGGCTCCAGACTTTTTGCACTGGTTGCACTGGCACACTAACTCTTTCAGTTATTAGTGTCAAATATTACATTAACTTTTACACTTTAAAGCAGTTTGCTTATACAGTGCGGATAAATGTTTTGTATATTTAACTCATTCTTTTTAATTATGATCATCTGGGACTTAAAGTTAGTCAAAAGTAGCTCTTCTTTAGCTATATTATAAGCACTGTTCAACTTTATCATAATTTCTACCTTCTCCGAGCTTTGATTTGCTGCTGCTTAGTCTGACTTACCGAATATAGACTGAGGGTATGCCAGCCATTTGCCATGCATTTCATGTGACTTTTCCCTTCCCCCTTTGCTGTTTAAAATCCCCTTTGCTACAGAAAACAATGAAAACTTCCCAGCAACAACCTGAAAATTTAAAATTTTGCAGAGGATTTGGATTGTGCAGGAAGGCAGCCTGCTAGTACCACCAAAACCATTCCCCCGCTTCTATTTTGATGGGACACTGTTGTTGCATCCTTTGCTAAGCTCCCCCCCAAAACTATTTTGATTGGTTTAATACAGAACACAAACAAGCTAGAGTGTTTTTTCCCTATAGCGGACTAATAATGAGGTGCAGCCTGACCAATATGTTGCTGCGGAACGGTCTGGCTATGTAAACTAGCTGCTGCTTGATGCTGAAACACTGTTAGGAGTGGGGTTGCTCTGCTGGTACCTGTCAGAGCTCAAGACACATTTCTTTGATATATTGTGCTTTTTTAACACTTTTTAATGCTCCCACAGCAATAGCGCTACTCCCATACATGCTTGGGCTGCTCTTTGCAATAAATGCAAAGCGTAATATTGCCTGTTCATCATGTTTCATCATAGCTCAGTGTTTCCCACAGATTGAAAATTTGCATGTGGTAGTGGGTGGTGGGTGACTGATATGCTTTTACAGTCTCATGCCGTTTATAGAGGGGGAGAGTGCAAGCCAGGTTGCCTTCTAAACCTACATTTTACTGATGTTCCCTAAACGCCTCATATGCACCTTTTGTAGCTACTAGGCGGCTGTGCACGGAGAAGCCTCTAGTCTCCACTCAGTTATTCCAGTGCATGCAAATTTAAATCTTATTTAAAGACCTATTTACTAAAATCATTGGTGCCAACAATTCTTCCATTTGTTTGATTAACATATTTATTGGACACATTTCTTATCGCTGTCTTTAAAGAGAGGTTTTTGAGCTATATCAATAAGGATTTACATGCAAATTACTTCTCCACATGATTGCTCGAAGGGCTATTAATATGTCTAGACACTCTATTAAAGTGACTTGGACACTGCTCTCTCCTTTTTCTGCCATATCCAAACCTTTACCAAGAAGGTGGCAGATGAAAATATAAACATATGAATGCCTTTTGTAGCAGTCACATGGGTCATTTTGGAAGGCACTGATGAAAGATGTTGTTGCCGTGATAGGAGCAAAAAATCTGAAAATATCATATGTTCGGAAGAAAATCATATCTTTTTTTGTGTTTTAAGTATTAGAATGGTTTGAATTACATTTAAATTGCAATCCATATCCTGCTCCAGCTGGAGTCCACATGGTTTTTATCTTGAGAAGGGCTTTACTAGCTCAAACATACTGGTTTTATAGTGTTTAAGTTAGTTTGAATGTCTCCTTTTCCTCGACTGGCTGTAATTGTGGACAAAAAGGTCAGAGACTTTGACCTGCACACACACACTAACGAACATGCACACATCCTTATCCATCACCCAGAACATCCCATGTGTGCGAGGTAATTGGTTCCGTGGTGAGTCACACCTAATTGGTGTGTAGCTGTCAATCGCACAGGTATTTGAAGGCATGAGCTTATATTAAAGAGAGAGAGCCGGAGAGTGAAATACAGCTGAAAACTGGCTCAGATTGAGAGAAACAGCGAGCTCAGAGCAGCATCTGTTTATCTGTTAATATGTTTTTCAGCGTCCCTTTCACTGGCGTTTTCCATTTCTCTTATAGAGCCCAGTCTGTTCAAATTAGCTCGGTAGGGTAGAAAATTCTTGCACAGAGGGTTACACAAGCAAACAAACAAGCAAGCTGAAGGGATTGTGCAAAGCCCACAATTACGGTTGAGGCGCCATTGTTGAGATTTCCATCCTCTTAAATTGAGGATTGCTGCACCAGACTCGAGATAAGCCACCAAGCAGTGCTGCCACGCTAATTTAACACTGTGCAAGAGTAGAGGTTGTAGTCTACCTGCATTGGTGGAGTCTTATTTCAATGAAAACAACACGCATAGCAGAGTTTGGGCTTGAGCTGTGATGTTCTATCCTCACATCTGCTTTGTTTGGTTAGTTTATTGCTCATTAGTGTCCACACGCTCCAAACAGAGACATGCAAAACATAAGATTCAGCCCTTATCAGGTCTACTGTAATAATGCTTTTTGCTCTGTGTCTCCATGTTCAAAAATTCCCTTTTTCTCAAAGGATCTTTGCAATGCCGTTTATGCAGTTCAGTCAATTCTTCTTAATGTCTTACGTTCCTAATGCTGTTTATAGAGGGGGAGAGTGCAAGCCAGGTTGCCTTCTAAACCTACATTTTACAGATGTTCCCGAAACACCGTATATGCACCTGTGGTGGCTATTAGGTGGCTGTGCACAGAGAAGCCTCTAGTCTCCACTCAGTTATTGCAGTGCATGCAAATGTAAATCTTACAGAGTGTTTTAAAAAAAAAAAAGCACTTAATGTCTTAAGTTCATTAGCATGCTGCGAGCTGCTGCTTTCATACAGTACAGTGGAACCTTTTTGTGTTTACATTGTTTGAAATAAATGAATGGATGGAACAGCTTTTATGAACTGCTTTGTGGGCTTGTCAATCGGAATTTACAGCTACGTGCAAATTACCATATACAACAACCCAACGTCAAAGACACATGGTGGTGATGAGCACAGGGTACCATCACTGTCGAGCGGTGCCTCTCATTACGATGACAATGTTTTTGTTCTTCCTCAAATCTTTTTCATTGTCTTCTACAGTTTCCCCTGTGATCATTATATTACATCCTCTTCCTCTTTCTCTCTCGTTGCTGCAGTGATGGATGGGCAGACCGGTACGAGGTAGTGGAGGGTTATGAGCAGGAAGCGGAGGGAGGCATCACCATGAAGTTGCAGTCAGCAATGGTCAAGTCCTTCGATGACTACTACCTGAAGCTGCGACTGGACACCAACAAAAGAAACCCCTGGTTCCCCGAGTTCTGGCAGTACCGCTTCCAGTGTCGTCTTCCAGGCCATCTGCAGGAGAACAAGAACTACAAAAAAGTCTGCTCTGGTAGGTGTCGACTAAGGAATTCATATTTTAGTTGTTTATCGATGGGTATGGGTGTTCTTTGTAGTGTTTTGTTTTTCATTCAGTGCTCTCAGGCATCGCTCTTTTCTTTCATCTTGCCAGTAAGACTACAGGGTTAAATTTGACCAGGGAGCAAAACTCATGAATAATAACAAAAACTGTGCTTTTCTTTCTCTATTTTCCTCCTTGAATATTCTCTCCACTTGCTCGCAAAAGGTGACCACGGTAAATTGTGTTTTTGGCTTGTTAATAGCATTTCAATCACAAACCAAAATTACTTTTTTTTTAAAATCCAATCAACACTTTAGTCCAATTGATGTTGGAATAAATTGCTCAGCATGCCTTCAATCAAATGATAAATAAAATCAATCAGTGGTTTGTGATGCGTTACCGTCTAAGAGCAGTGCAGTCATAGTTGCTTTTCTACTTTGTCTGTATCACACTTTTTTACAAACCTCTTATGTTCCAAAGATCTTCAAGGTGGTAAGTGTGTCTTTCAAGCCACTGTTATGACTTTGATTTTTGTCTGAACTTCACCTGTACGCATCTGACTCTTCCAAGACAGGAAGAGTTTGACTGATGCTCTTTTTAAACACTCCCTGTGATTTAGTCAAATGGCAACGTGTCTTCATCCTGGCAGTCTGAGGCTCTCGGTTGTAGTAAGAATTGCATCAGTCAAACTCTGAAATTAAGCACTGGGCTTGTATGTACTGTATGCGGAGTAAAATACAAAAAAATATTGCTTTACACATTGAAAAAGTGCACAAAGGAATGGCTCACAGAGCACACACTGTTGACACAAACAGCGGGAAAAGATGTACAGAGATACAGTACAGACCAAAAGTTTGGACACACCTTCTCATTCAAAGAGTTTCCTTTCTTTTCATGACTATTGACATTGTAGATTCACACTGAAGGCATCAAAACTATGAATTAACACATGTGGAAACATGTACTTAACAAAAAAGTGTAAAACAACTGAAAACACGCCTTATATTCTAGTTTCTTCAATGTAGCCACCTTTTGCTCTGATTACTGCTATGAACACACTCTGCATTCTCTTGATGAGCTTCAAGAGGTAGTCACCTGAAATGGTCTTCCAACAGTCTTGAAGGAGTTCCCAGAGATGTTTAGCACTTGTTGGCCCTTTTGCCTTCACTCTGCGGTCCAGCTCACCCCAAACCATCTCGATTGGGTTCAGGTCCGGTGACTGTGGAGGCCAGGTCATCTGGCGCAGCACCCCATCACTCTCCTTCTTGGTCAAATAGCCCTTCCAAAGCCTGGAGGTGTGTTTGGGGTCATTGTCCTGTTGAAAAATAAATGATGGTCCAACTAAACGCAAACCGGATGGAATAGCATGCCGCTGCAAGATGCTGTGGTAGCCATGCTGGTTCAGTATGCCTTCAATTTTGAATAAATCCCCAACAGTGTCACCAGCAAAGCACCCCACACCATCACACCTCCTCCTCCATGCTTCACGGTGGGAACCAGGCATGTAGAGTCCATCCGTTCACCTTTTCTGCGTCGCACAAAGACACGGTGGTTGGAACCAAAGATCTCAAATTTGGACTCATCAGACCAAAGCACAGATTTCCACTGGTCTAATGTCCATTCCTTGTGTTCTTTAGCCCAAACAAGTCTCTTCTGCTTGTTGCCTGTCCTTAGCAGTGGTTTCCTAGCAGCTATTCTACCATGAAGGCC